>JANAVB010023599.1:1648082-1703082 GCA_029216955.1 Iris pallida
AAACAACTTACTTGTATCATTACCCTTCCGTGAATAACTGAGGGAAGCAGACTGTCATGGTACGTGATCCAATCCATGTTCTTGTTTGATTGTTGGGTTGGTTATCGTACTATGACAGGCTAGATCGAATTTATGAACGGAAGACTATTCTGGTTGTGAAGTGCTACTTCTGTGACTGAGGAACATGGTCTATCATGGTGCATGATCCACCCATGTCTTGTTGATGTTGGGTCGGTTATTGTGCTACGATCGGCTGTCGACCGAAGTCACTCAGGATTTTTATTGTTTTACCTTTTAACTTATGTAAAAGTTATAGAATACGACACGTCCCGACTCCATGCGGCACCTTTTGTCCTTGTTTGGTTGTAAGGGTGCCATATGGGTTCGAGGATGTTGCGCTACCCTATAATAGCATAAGTATACTATTATCAATCATTCTATTTAACTGGGTTTTTAATCTTAACTCTTGTGCCCCTTTGGCGGTACTTGCTATTCGGGGCTGACCCCTGGTTTTGTTTGGCCAGATCCCGTAGCAGAGCCAGAGGACACGATCTTCCTCCCTGACATCCATGGTGCATACTAGGAGCATGGCAGTTCGGGGACTCGAGTGGGTTTCTTCTCCACCACTCCTGCTTATACTTTTGCGGCATTTAGCCACCGGCACCTATTAGCCGGATTACTTGATATTTTGTGTCAGTACATAATTGTAATTAAACAGACTGCAGCTGTGTATAATTTTGTACTCCTGACTCTTCGAGATAGCTAAATTATAAAGCTAGTCTCTCATGATCATTTTGATAAAGCGTCGGGGACGCCTTACAGCTTTATCTTTAATGTTCATTTATTTGCTGATGTGATTCGATTGATTGAGACATAGAACTCTGTGGGACCATAGGAGACTTGATTGTAGCATGTACCCCCTAGTCTCTCGACAGCCACGATCGCCGTATGACGTTACGTACCTCATATGGTGTAGCTGGCCTAGTCCGTCTCCGTATTTCGGTACTGGGGCGTGACATCTATTCCTGATGTAAACCCATGGGTTTTACCTATACTGAATTACCTCAACAATATCCATAGTCTACCTCTTACACCAGTAATAGCTAAGTCACTCCAACACTTACCATTTACTACCCATGTATTAAGGGCTGTATGTACTATCCTGCCTTTACTTGTATCCAATCTGGAATCCAGTCTCTTGCCACAACTAAACCTACATGGTACTCAAGTGTTAATACCCTCTGTCTGTCATGACTACTCGGATGGGTATTCCTATACAGATGTTTGCAGGCTGACAAGGACTTCTCTTCTGTGTGCAGGGACATCTAATGTCTAAGGGATCTCACAGGTTCACCTAAACAATTTGTACAGGCCTAAACTTTGGTTTATTTGTTCTTAGGCTATTTCAAACCCATCCCAACTGATATGGGATTCTCTTATACACTCTATGTATACATCAGTCCTTCATAGGTCCTCATCATCTTATAAAGTAATAGGAAAATACCCACTGGTACCATACTGTGGTGATATACTAACAGAGGTGGTAGACTTTACATTGAAACCTAAGTGACAAAAGACCTGACATGATGATTGTGTGTATTTGAAAACTCGAAAATAGGAAAACATGTACCCCCTACCCTGCTGTCCCATCAATCCATATGAACCAACTCTACCCCTCTTGCCTGTGTCATTATGAGTTCTTGCGTGTCTACTACGGCAATACCAAAAATCAGAACATTATATTGTTTGAGAGAGATGAAAGAATTACCAGTATTCAGCACCAATTTCCCAACTCTATTACTGCTCGAACCTTTGTGACAGGGACAATGGTGAATTGGCTAGGGTTTGTAGGGAAAACGCATAAGAAGCCACCCATGTATATATACACAGGGGCATGGATGTGATCGAAAGAAATTTAGAGAGATTCAAATAATTTGAATCTGATCTTGAGCTTATATATTAATATTTAGGAATGGTCAGTATTCATATTTGATTAGGAGTACAGACTCCTTTGCATAGTTGCAAAGTTTGAATTTAAACTTTACAATTGGGTCCCTGAAGTATATGCTTTTGTAAGGAATTACTTTATATTGAATACATATATTTTACTTATGTATATCTGTTTAATGTAAAACATGAGTCTAGAAAATTTTTAAATGATAAATAAAATAAATAAATAAATAATAAAAATAGATGGGGCTCACAGGCTTACGGTGGAAGGACTGACTCTTCTTTTTACTCCTTCATGCCTAAGTAAAATGTATCATTGTATACTAAGTTAACATATCGACGCCACGGGCGTGGTCCGATCGGAAGATAAATCATAGTGTGTGTCGAACAGTAGTTAGAACAATTAAAATAAAACGTGCATCAAATACACAAGTCGCTATGGAACATTGGATATCGTAAAGGCGAGCGCCTCGTGCGCAAGCCAAAAAACATAGGATAACTGTAATCGGCGAGTGCCTTCGTACACGAGCTATTTCGTGCCTTCGCGCACGAGTTAGAAAGGCTAGCACATTGAAAGATTATGAAGGCGAGCGACCTAGCGTGCAAGCCACGAACATTGAACATTAAGGCTAAGAACATGGAATTACAGTATCGAGGCGTGCATCGCATGTACGACTCGAAAAATAAGAACAATCATGTCAAAGCGTGCCTGCGTGTACGAGAATAATAAAGACGGCTTCGTTGCAAAGAGAACAGTTGTGGCATGAAGGTGACGGAACTGTCATATGTGACATGATGCCTAGAAAAGTGTTCGGGACCTTTGGGTCGTTCGGTTGACGAACATTGAGTTGAGGCATGATGCCATTGAACAATGAAACGAATTATGGAATGTGGGAATATAGAATGTTAATGGGAGAAATACGAGATGATAAAGTCTGAGTCTCGGACTCAAGACTTTGTTTGGTTGTTTGAATAATAGAGCATTGCATGGTCGAATGGACTTGAGAAAATGACGAGATAATCTCCCGTACACGGGTATTCCCTTCAAACTGGTTACGCCAGGACACCGGGACGTTCGGCCTAGGAGGTATATAATCTTTGAGGGGCGCAAATCCGTAAGACGATTAGCGATCGCTTAGCGAGATGTAAAAAATCACAAATGATGGTATGCAACGGAAGGTCTCCGTAATTGGGATAGCAATCCACTACGAGAGGTGTCGGGATACCCAATTTGCGAAAAGAAAAGAGAGAAAGAAAAAAAAAAAAAAGAAAAAAAGAAAAAAAGACAAAAAAAGAAAGAAAAGAAAGAAAGGAAAGAAAAAAAAAGAAACACCTTTAGTCCATTCTGGCACGGATACGCCAATGACCTTTATATAGTTAAGGAACGATGGGTTGAAAGTGCAGGCACGTATGTATCCTGTACAGTTTAGAAAGTGGGTCTTTTCATCACTACATGCGAGGTTTAGAATGTGGGTCTTTTCATCAGTACATGCGAGGACGAACGTACTGATCCCCCACCAGCTTTCATGCAGGGTGCAGGAAATGGATTGCTCGCGGTAAAGCTTTGCTTGATCACGCAAAGGCATAAAAAACCGTAGCATTTGAAGCATGCGATCATATTGACGCTCGGACTTGCAACAGGATTGATGCGGCCGAAATATAGAACTTGATGTATGGGATGGTAAAATCTTTTGTGGACAAGAGAGAACTTAAGTGTTGTAACCAATCTGGCAATTTCAGTTGGGCTATTGAAAGCCTTTGTAATCTCAGTTCATTATCAATAAAGAGAATTGTTTCATATACTCTGTTTTCTTTCGTTTGTAAATATCAAATCAAAGATAATCATTTTTTAGAACTTGTCATCTTGCCTTACACGAGCGCAACTCCAGGCTCGTGCGGCATCACGTCCCTGCGAGGATGATGATTCGGGTGATTCCGGGCCGGGGCGTGACAAATTGGTATCAGAGCTCTAGGCTCAATTTCCTCAGGACGCTTTCTTTGTTTCAATTCCAAAGAGTTGCCCACCACAAATCGAGTCACTCTTGACTCTACTCGATGCCGTACTGGATGTTCCATACAATAAGTCTAATACAAATTGTGTAATTTTACTGTATGTGTTTTGGAAATTACATGATATTTTCTAAGAAATTTTCGAATGGTTTATTACATTGAGTGCAACGAGCCGTGAAATATTGTTGCTGCAAGTACAACAAGTTGAAAAATGTGAAATGAGATGTTCGATGTTGTAATGCAACAAAGTTAAACGAGAGAAATAATATGTTGCATGAAGTGTAACGAGTGAAATAAAATGTTGCTGTATCAAATTGCAACGAGTTGAAGTGTGAATGATGTGTGCAAGAATAATAAAAGTTGATATCAAATGTGTTGAACGGATTCGAGCATTGGCTTTGAATGTCACAGATAAATACTTGCACGAGATGTAATGGTTATCAAAAATAAATCATTGCACAAAGTGCAATGCATATCAGAAAAAAAATGTTGCACGCTGTACAATAATGTCGAAAGTAAAATCGTTGCATGTGGTACAATGCGTGTCAAAGTAAAATCGCTGCACGGGGTACAATGGATATCGAAAATGAATTGTTGAACGAGATGCAACGGAAGGAACTGAAATCATAAATCGATAGAACGAATCGTTCAGTTGTACACCGAACTTGTGTTGGCAAATGAAAACATTGGCCGAGTTATGTCAGATTTGATTAATCAAAAGTTACGGTAGTGATCTACATGATCACTACGAAAATCGTGAGTCGAATAGATTATTGGTTCATACTGAGTATGATACGAGGAAAATGACTTGATTTCTGAGTGGTATATGCCATACCACGTATGCGATGAATGACTCGATTCTGAGTGGTATATGATATACCAATTGTGCGATGAATTGTATCGATGCATTATGAGAATTGCGAAAAGTTTGTCCGCAATAGATGGGAGAGTACCGAGACTCGATTGGAAATTTGTATGACGGTATGTTGATGCAAGTATTCTTCGATAATCGGTTGGAATGATAGGACGGGTACTCATATCAATGAATGATATATCGGACGAAAATTTATAAGTCGATCGAACGATCGAGACTAGCGAAACGATTATGCCTTGAAGCAATAATCATATCGACGGGAAAAGAAAACTTGAACTTACAAACGAGTCGCATGACTTGTGATCTCGATAGAAATATTGGGCAAGGTGAATCAAAATCGAATCGCACGACTTACGATCTCGATAGAAATGTTGGGCGACACGAATTATAATCGGATCGCATGATGTGCGACTTCGGTGAAGAGTTGGTTGATGCAGGTAAATAGTGCCTAAGAGATAGTTGGTTATGTTATGGCAAAACTCATTTGAGTACGACTAAACACGCAAAAACTTAGAGGACATGATCGTATAACTCGAGGGTTCGATGTTGGATAATCGTAACTCGGTTACACGATCAAAGTATAGCGAAATGCGATGAAAATAGAAAACGATTTGATGTGTATGAAAAAGTTTGTAGTGAACTTGGATGTATGCAATACGAACTAAAGTCAACGTTGATGCAGATTCAAAGTTGACCCTCGTGTTATCGAAATTGATACGACCTATCAGAAATCGATACTCAAGGAAACGTAAGCACGATGTGAGAACACAAAACAGAGCGGGCCTACGATATCGATATTTTTGGAATAGTAATACGGAAGTGTCGAACTGGTTGATCATAAACTTTAGGATTGATCAGGGCAAAGTTATCGACGTTTATTTCGATACATATAGCATCTCGGGTATCGACTGTGGGTAGATAGACTCGAACTCAATACGAGTAGATGCTTCATGAGTTTTGGAATCATCGACGGTAGTGCATGACTTTACTCGGAGGATAGTTGCACATCAGTTGCACCGATAGAAATAGTTTTGTCCGAAATTGGGTAGTCGAATAGAAATCGTCGGAACGTGATTTGGCTCCGAAATAAGATATAGCATGGTTCGTAGTAAACTGTCCTTCGTTAATGATCTACAATTATCGAGCGTAGCTTCGGGATAACTGACCCTAGAAGACTTGACCGCCAAATCAAATTGACTGTTGCAGACCGTAAGATGTCCTATGCGATATTGCATACGAAATTGCATCGATAACAAATATAATACGGTGCATGTTGATGATAAGTCTAGGCGATTTGAGAATCGTGCTATGCATGAGCACGAGTGGTAAGAGAATGACTTACGACTTATGTCGTTAGATTTGGATTTACCTTGCAATTTAGCTTGCATGAATCGAATTTATATTCAATGTTGCGAAACGGATAAGTCGGAATTTGGCTATTGAATTCCTACTCGTTAGATATCGAACGTAAGATGCATCGTAGAGACTTTGAGTCAAAGCGATTGTTTCCTTGAGCACCGTCGTCTCGATGTAAACTTTTGTCGGATAGATTGTGGCCTATGTGCAATATCAATTTAAAGTTGCGTCGGAAGAATTTAAGCATGGTGTCTAGGTAAGTAACCTAGCGGACGTAGTCCTGAATGTTGATGCATTTGCAAGTCAACAAAGGAAATCGTATCGAGATGAGTTGCATAGCCAGACTTCGGAAATAGTCGGACATCGATTTCGAACGCAAGATGTTGCGTAGGATCGTTGCGATCGGATGCACGACGGCTCAATGCGACGCGTAGAATTGATGGTCCATACGAAGCATACGAAACGAGAAAGCAATTTTGAATCGCGTTGTATGCCGTGACCTTATTAGACAATCTCGTACACATTGAATATGCATACGCAATAGAAATTTTGAGAACAACCGCTAGAGATTTTGTTCGATACGGGAGTACAAGATGACAAGCAAAATTTGCCTGTTAGCTTGTTCAAATTTGCTACCACTGGACTTGGTCGAAATACATATATCTTTGGGACGTCTTGAATATATGTACGGATCCAAATCGAGTTGTATACATAATTCAAATTGAGCTACAGGAAGACTGAAAGTTATTAAATCTTGCAAGATATATGAAACTGAACAATATTGGTGTGACAAGATCGTGAAATGATCTATAAAACACTTAATCGGAGTGTTGGTTTGTTCGAGGACGAACCTTGTTTTGAGTGGTATATTCTGTTATGCCCCGCTCCGCACGACGCATTATGCTGAGACGTTGACTTAAAGAGTCACGTTGACCAAAGAAAATGTATGATTTGAATCGATACGAGAGTTACTTTGTCCCGGGCAATGCGTCGAGCTAAGTCGATGCGAAGAGTTGTATTGTCCCAAAGAATGCATCGAGTTGAATCGATGCGAAGCGCTGCATTGCCCCGAAGGATAAGTACGTTGAGTCGGCTCGAAGATTCTAAGAAATCGAATCGGCCCAAGGCGTAAGCCCGAATCGATGCAAGTATTATTTTAGTTGGTTTCATGTGAAGGCTATCCGTTTACGCTGAAATGTTAAAGGTCGGCATTTTGCCTCATTCGCAACGGGTTCGTAAAACCCAAATCACCGCCTCGCAGGGGTTGGGACTTGGGCACAGTAGGCTGGAATCGATCGAGTAGTTTAATGAAACAAGAAGTGCTCGAATGGCTAAGTCAAAAGATTTGGACGTGCAACAAAGTTATGAAATCGAGCTGCATCGGCTCGACAAACAACAAGGCGTATCGGCTTAAGGTGGAGGACTCTTATTTTTACTCCTTCATGCCTAAGTAAAATGTATCATTGTATGCTATTAACCTATCGACGCCATGGACGTGGTCCGATCGGAAGATAAATCGTAATGTGTGTCGAACACTAGTTAGAACAATTGAAATGAAACGTGCATTAAATGCACGAGTCGCTATGGAACATTATATCGCAAAGGCGAGCGCCTTGGTGCGCAAGCCATAAGAACATGGGATAATTGTATTCGGCGAGTGCCTTCATGCATGAGCCATTTGTGCCTTCGTGCACGAGTTAGAAAGGCTAGCACATCGAAAGATTATGAAGGCGAGTGACCTAGCGTGCAAGCTACGAACATTGAACATTAAGGCTAAGAACATAGAATTACGGTATCGAGACGTGCATCGCATGTAAGACTCGAAGAAATGAGAACAATCGTGTCAAAGCGTGCCTACGGGTACGAGAATAATAAAAGATGGCTTCGTTGCAAAGAGAACATTTATGGCATAAGGTGACAGAACTGTTAGATGTGACATGATGCCTCAAAAGTGTTCGAGACCTTTGGGTCATTCGGTTGATGAACATTGAGTTGAGGCATGATGCCATTGAACATTGAAACGAAGTATGGAATGTGAGAATAAAGAAAGTTAATGAGAGAAATACGAGATGATAAAGTCTGAGTCTCAGACTCAAGACTATGTTTGGTTGTTTGGAATAATAGTGTGTTGCATGGTCGAATGGACTTGGGGAAATGACGAGATAATCTCCGTGCATGGGTGTTCCTTTCGAACGGGTTATACCGGGGCACCGGGATCGTTCAGCCTAGGAGGGATATAATCTTCAAGGGGTGCACATCCGTAAGACGATTAGCGACCGCTTAGCAAGATATAAAAAGCCTTAAATAATGGTATGCAATGGAAGGTCACTGTAATTGGGATAACAACCCACTACGAGAGGCGCGGGCTACCCAATTTAAGAAAAGAAAATTGAGAAAGAAAAGAAAGAAAAGAAAAGAAAAAAAGAAAGAAAGGAAAGAAAAAGAGAAACAACTTTAGTCCATTCTGGTGCGGATATGCCAATGACCTTCATATAGTTAAGGAACGATGGGTTGAAAGTGCAGGCACGTATGTATCCTGTACACATAGATCCTGTATAGAGAGCACTTATAACATGACAGGGAAGGAATGGGGGTATTCAGCTTGCGTCGGCGCAAGGACGAGTGCGTCTATGCTGGTAAGAAGTTGTGCTACGAAACAAATACGAGATTTCTTCCTTGCTTGCCTACTTAATTTGAATAACATGCTTGCCATGATAACATACTTTACCGCTTTCGAATATGCCATAAATCGACCCTAAGGAGAATATAGAAAGATCATAAGCTAAGTTGCATGATTCAACATAAATACTAAATGTCAGTTTAGAAAGTGGGTCTTTTTATCGGTACATGCGAGGACGAACGTACTGATCCCCCCAGCTTTCATGCAGGGTACAGGAATGGATTGCTCGCGACGAAGCTTCGCTTGATCCTGCAGACGTATGGAATGCCGTAGCGTTTGAAGCGTGCGATCGTATTGACGCTCGGACTTGCAACAAGATTGATGTGGCTGAGATATAGAAGGCATGCTGTATGAAATGGTGAAATCTTTTTGGGCAAGCGAGAACTACGTTTTGTAGCCAATCTGGTTAATTCAGTTGGGCTATTGAAAGCCTTTGTAATCTCAGTTCATTATCAATAAAGAGAATTGTTTTGTGTACTCTGTTCTTCCATTTGTAAATATCAAATCAAAGATAACCATTTTGAGAACTTGTCATTTTTCTTGCACGAGCGCAACTCCAGGCTCGTGCGATATCACGCCCCTGTGAGGACGATAATTCGGATAATTCTGGGTCGGGGCATAACAGCAGGGACGAGCACGGCCGTGGTAAGAATTGAAAGAAATTATTATGTTTCACTGTATGCTTTAATACTTCAAAGATGGTTCGATATGAACTGGATTCATTTAGTTCTAAATAGAAAGAATACTCTAAAGCATGCCTACCTTAACAATTAGAGTCGATTTAGACGAGTGGTTCGTCTCGTCCACTTATAAAGTGTGCTAACCCTTTCCCAACTCCCCAGGTGCGACGGGAGATCTAGACTGAAGCTGAAGTTCGGAGAGGCATTTTGAAACTCTTCCAATTCTAAAGTATTTTGAAGCCATTTCATCGAAGATTATGTATAAAAGGACGAATGTATGGAACGACAAGTGTTAGTTCAGTCAGCTTGTCAAGTATATTTCTTATGTTTCAATCAATGTAGCCACAACACATCCAATGTAATTACGACTTGCACTTCATTGCAAGCTATGAATGAAAAGTATATTTCTATCTTCCTAAATTGCGTATTCAATTCTGATATTATTTGTAAAGTTTTAACTTGTTTCAAACAAAATGATCAAATGTAACGTTCTTGTCTTGTACGAGTGCAACTCCAGACACGTACGACATCACATCTTAGCGAGGACGATCGATTCGGCAAAATGGGAACGGGGATGAACGGTTTGTCGAATCGGGGCGTGACAATTTGTTGCACTAGAACATATCTGCTCTGTTTATGTGGTGCAATTCTATTTTCCGACGCATCAAAAAATGATAAACTTGCGACTATATACTATTCCTAGATGATTTAACAGAACCCACGCATTCATGGAGAGCTGCTACTTTAGCATATTTATACATGTTTGACAGATTTTGCTAAATCGAAGCCTAACTAAAATATGTAGATGTATGTCACTGGTTCAGGTAAGAATAAAAATACAATACCTAGATTTATTTGATTTTTATACAATTTTTTTTACTAATACCAAATTATTTTTATTATAGGTATGGTCCTACGAGCATTTCTCTATTAGTGGACCTGTCACCAGCATTACTAGTGATGGAGTCTTTCCGCTTGCTATGTGGTGGTCCACAGATGTAGTGGATCAGCAACATTGTGTATACAAGGATGTATCAATTTACCGTAAACAATTTGATACATTACAGTGGAACGAGGTAATTATTTACCGTGAACAATTTGATACCAAGTGCACATAGTTATGTTCTCGGCTTTAATTATTCCAAACAAAATGCTCTGAATCTATTTTATTGTACGATCTAACAAACGAGTCTAACAAGTTATTGAATTTTTTTCTTTCACAATAGACTTCATATTCTGTTTAAAATGTTTAATACAAAAAATTGAGACGATTCTGAAAAAGTAACTCGCATAACATTTATTAATCATTTTTGCTTCAGATATGAATAATATTCTACTCCATTCATTAAAATAACTTTCAAAAGAGATTCTAAAAGCGTTTAAAAACCAAGACCAAGAGTCGGTATTTTTACCTTCAGCACAACATAAGAAATATGATACAATTGATAGTTAGGATTATGAGCACAAATAATAAATAAGATATTTTGATATTTAGATGAAAGAAAAGTCGCATCAGTACTAATAATAGGTAAACAATCCCTTAAAAATTCGTCAATGCACGTCTTGAAACAAATAAAAATTATTTGAAAGCTTATATATATATATATATATATATATGTGTGTGTGTGTGTGTGTGTGTGTGTGTGTGTGTGTGTGTGTGTGTGTGTGTTGTTTCTTTTTCTATATCCTTGACAATTTATTATGCACTATATGACTGATTATCTTTAATTACATCAATTATCTAGTCTTAATCCATGCAATGGTAGCTAGGGGTGACTCTTGTTGTAAATCCACCTAAACAAGACCGACTTTCTAATGTACTAACTTAAACTATTTCGCCATATCCAATGAGTTTGACAAATACTCTCCAAATGCAATTCGGTTGATCACAAGTACATATAATTTCATAAGAATTGTTCATAGCACTAGCTGAACAATTAAAATTATATTGAATTGCTATATTACTTATAAACTTCTAAATTTAGAACGACTATTAAATGTTTGTCCTATAAATAATTCAGGAATGTTAGAATTATCAACATCATCATCTACCTCATAATCTATATTTAATTAAATCATCACTATTTTTTTGTCATCATCATCACTATCATCGTCATCATTATCATGATCATATTCATCTAGGAAGGAAGTAATTGGTTGAGAAGAAAAACTACCACATGAATTAATATGTCGATAATTAGAAAAATGTTCATCACTAATCTATTATCAAATGTAGATGATACTTGAATAACATATATTCTTATATACGGTGATTGTGAATTAATCCCAAGAATAAAATTCCATGCTTCTTCACCATCTATCAATAAACATGTAGAACATAAAACAGACTTCAAAATAGAATCATAAAGAAAAGAAAACATTCAATAATAAAATTATGTAAATTTCTAAAGTAGTATTCAGATAAGTTGTAGAAATTGAATTTCTCCTCCTTCATAACATAACCCATTTACTCTACTTCTGTGTGAGCATATTACTCTTATACTACGATCCATGAAGAAGGAGAAAGGTTGTGAGAAGCTTTAGCTAGAGGGCTCTTAGAGTTTGAGGATAGTGAGATTGAGAATAAAGAGAGGAGAATGAGAAGTGTGAAGTAGAGGGGAGATGCATGTGTTGTTGAGAATAGAGGAGAATGAATGAGAAGTGTGATGCTGGAGAGTTGCGAGAGCTGATAATTATATAGGGAAGGAATCTCCATCTGAATTGTCGGGCTAGGAGACGTTTGTAGTGCCTCTTCCCGCTCATTCAATCGGAGGAATCAAAATGTCTACGACGTTTTGGACTTAGCCATGCAATGGCTTGCTCGAAGACCCGCACGATCAAGGCGACTACTTGTTCAGGTGGGTGGCTTCGGTGAACTTGCCTCAGCTTGGTCTTCATACTAATAAAATAAAAGTTTTCAAATGCACGAGTAGGCTTGATAATAAAAGAGCCGAATCCACATAATTAAGGGAATAATCCCAACTTGGGTCAAATTGAGTTAGAATATGGAAAAAGGTCCCACGGTCGGCTTAGAAGTGTTACACGATGGCTTTCAAAATGATACTGGGTCCTACATCCCGTGGCTTGGGAGACGAAAAGTTGGTCTTCGCCACAAAGCTATGAATTAGCCTAAGTCATAGGCGTCGCCTGCACAAATGCTTGATAAAGCATGCACGATTTCAGCGTCTATGGCTTAGCATAGCCTTTGCTCGCCCTACGGGTTAAGTTGCATCGCACGGCTTGTGGCATAAGTCTGGGCACCCAGAGAACTTGGTTGTTCAAAGTCGAACACGTGCACGGTACGTTCCCATGATGTAAGGCTTGACGCAGTCTTTGTTCGTCAAGTTGTTGCATGATTAAGTTAGGCAAAGTTATGTTAGGCTATCAGAGTAGTAGCAAGCACGGTCCCACGAGTTCTACGGCTGGGTATAACCACATAGTCCTCCGATCTCAAGGCCCGTCATATAAAGTATGTCTTGGTCAGTAGTGTCACATTGAATGCAAGTTGGTTTGAGGCACGATGTCACTGACTTAGTATTATAAGGCACAAGCCACGGTTGATTCAAGTTGAGTTTGGAAAAAGGGCTATCGAATAGTCGTTCCTGAGTTGAGTAAAATGATAGGACAACATTGAAGAATACTCGCGACCATGGGTCATCGAGGCGGTCTCAAATATTAGAGGTCTGAACTTGGCCCTGAAAGAGATGTAAATAATAGAAGAAGAATGACTGTGTGAGACGTCAGTTCGAGTCGAGTCTTACATAGTCATGGACAACTTGTCGACAAGTAAGAGTTTCCACGAGCGACATCCCTGGACGCCATGGGACCGTATCGGCCTAGGGGGAAACAGGGGTACAGTCGAGCAAGGAGTAATGCTCAGGTTATTCGGGACTTTTAGGGGAGCTCGCTACTTGCACTAAAAGGGATGCCAAATAACAAAGCTAAAAGTCTAGGATGGCTTGTGATGCCAGTGACCTTTCATATAGATGTCGGCATATTAGCGGCAATCCACGTGCATGCCTTTGGATGGAGTCGAGTGTTGTGTGCACGGTATCAATGAGTTGAGTTGAATGTGTGTACAATTAGAATACAGTATTTGGGCCTAAGATTTGGCTGTAACGTAGACACCGTGCTTCGGCACGAAATGTGGCGTCGAGCCTTAAGTTGTTGGCATATATAACTGCCTGTTTTAAGAAATAAGGGTAATTTTGTCATTTTTCATATTCTAATTTTTTTGTGAATATTTATTTATTAATATTGGGGATTTGGGGATTGTTTAGCGGGGTTTGAGTTTTGTCTAGTTTTGACTTGTGTTAGTGGCACAGGTAGCTTAGACTCTAGTCGGAACCCAAAGATTATCTAGACATGGCCCAGAAACCCAACATGTTAGGCTAGTGCAATTAGGCTAATCCCACATAACTAGTTAGTTCATTTAGATATTAGAAACTTGACCCTATTGACCCCAAACCCTTGCATTTGTATTTAATAGCCTAATGACAACTTAGAGGGCTTTTAGGACATTCTAATTAATTTCCTAACGTAGCTACAAGTGGTCGGCCATGTAGAGAACCTCTCCACTCTTCATTTACTCATCTCAAGCCTCCATCTTCTTCATTTTGAGCTCTCTCCAAAAAGAAAGCTTTCCTCCATTGTTTCCTCTATCAATCTCACTATTTTCCTCCACCATTTCTCACTTTCTTTCAAGAAGGAGGAGCCTACAAGGATTGTGGAGCTAGGAGCAAGGGAGGAGTCTATTTGCTAAGGAACTTCATGTCGGATTCGTATCATTTGGGTTGTTCATTGGAAAACCACTTCCAATAGGTATATCACTCTTTAACCATGTCTCTTTGATTCAAATTTTGATATTGAGCCCATAGTGTCACGACCTGCACCCAATATTTGGACATGAATCGTGTACACGCCCAGCCTACGCTGCAGAGTCGGCGGTAGAACGCTGTAACAATATGGTGAACAACCACGCAATAAAGATATACCCGCATGGGAAATCAATAACTCAATATCACAACTCAGCATCTAGAAGATAAAATAAATAGAACTGTCTCATAATAGAAATGTATGATGTCTAAAGCCAAATGTAATCTCAACTACATGTCTCAAAATCAACTCAAATATCCAGTACAATGTCTCAGTACTAACTAAAATATCTAAGAAACCGCAGCAGGATCAGATGCTGCATACTCCTCCTGATAGGCAAAGTCTGTCTCTACCACATCTCCCAAGTACGGGCCATACTGGTCAGGATACACGACCTCTTCACAATCTCCTAAAATTTGTTTGGTTACCCAGTCAGGATGGAACGAGTACAATTCACTGAATGCAGTTTCAATATATAAAAATGACTATATAACAGAGGTTAGCCTTTAGACATGATTTAGAAAATAAATGAAGAAAAACAAAATAAACCTAAATACCGAAAGCAGTAAAGGAAATACAAGAAAACTCACCGACTGACCGATTGAAGTACCTTTGATATGTGACCGGTCTTGGGATATTTATACGACATAGTCTACAATATCTACAATATATAAAGTAACACGGTATACTGCAATAAAGAAACACTGTCTACAGGTCAGATCACACATCTTTGGAACTTCACCTCCCCCGACACCACAAAAATATAATCAACAAAAAGACTAAAATCACATCTCTACCGACTAACAATGATGTATAGTAAAGATCAATACAGAAAACGAGCAATAAACTGTACCGGCTGGCGTCCTGAGCAGCTGGCACGGTTCAGTGTCCGAAACGAATTCCAAATAACCTATTAAGGAATTAACATAAAAAAAATTGGGTTTAAATCAAAAATAGGTTTTTTAACTTCTAAGTCAATTCCTAGGCCAATTTGATTTATACCTATTTGTATTCATGGTACCCATATCCTGCACTTGACACTACCCTTCATGACTTCTAAGTATTAGATTATAGTCTATGGTACACATTCCTTAAATATGCCATAATTCCCTTTTTCCTTAACTCCATGTTAACATTCCTGACTAGTGCTATAGGACATACTTGCATTTATTATCCCAATAGTGACTGATACCCTAAGTTTAAGTGTAGCACTTATCCCCATGCCATACCCTTCGATCTGTCCATAAGTCTAACCATCTTTTAGACAATTATGTTGGTTCCTTAGTTAGCCTATTGTTATCTTCACAGGATTTGGAGATAGGAACACACGCTCTATGTGACTTACCCCACTGTCATGTCCTAGTGTGTGTCAAGAATAACTAGAGCTCGATTGTCACTCTCCAATGGAACCCATGTATCCTCCCTATCACCCCCTTCAGTAATTACCTGGATTAAGCAGTACATCAGTCCTCTTCATGACTGTTGTACACTTGTCACCTCTGATATCAGAGTGTTGCCCATAGCAGTGTTCATTTAATATAGGGAACCATCTCTAGCCATGTACCTATCTAAGTTTCCTGTCATACTGGTACAGCCTGAGGTTACAGGTCACCCTTGAACCTGTCTACATGGCCATGGCCTGCCCTAATAGCCTAGGTATTAACTTGACTGCAATTTCAGCCACTACCTAAATTTCCTGAGGACAAACCTGTGATACCCTGTTATACGTATGACAATATAGGGTTGAAACCCTTTGCTAACCCCAAGACAGATTCCTAGATGTTCAGGATATTCGAGTAGGGTATTTATACTAGGCTACTACTGGGTTGTTTTCCCATGTGAGGTAGGAATAGGTTTTTTGTACAACCTACATGTTTCAGGCTTCCCCCCTCCCTCTTATTGGTTATGCCTGCCCATCAGTAATAGACCTGATACACTTGTTCAGGAAGTTGGTCACTCGAGTATGGTATGGATGGGTATTCAGAAGTGGTCTTTGCCTGCTTATAGGATAGCTGATGTGCTCTGAATTGCTCAGACACACCAGAGCTTATTGGCAAGTAAGGGTTTTCAAGATCCCCTGTATCCATGATAACCACCCTCAATAATTGGACCAAGATAATGCAACACAGGTCGATTTGTACCATTATTGAGTTGGAATACAACTAACCTACCATTTACTACTGACTATTAACACAGTAACAAGGTCGACTTTTAAGATTTGAGTGATTCTCAGGTACCCTTACTTCAAGGCCTGATACCAAGATCATCCTTATTACCTACATTGACCTGATACCCAGTCCTTAGCTATCAGCACCCTGGCTTATTGGCCTAACCCCTAATGTACAGAGCAACTCTAGATGGTTCAGCCCCATTATGATGGTAGGGATCTATGTATCTTAGGATTTATAGGCTACAGTATTCTAGTGTAGAGTATTTCCCCAAAACCATCCGTGATGCTCCTGTACACAACCTGGTACAGTTTGTAGGATGATAGCAGGTTACCATCTAATATTCCTAGTAACCTGGTCACCCTCCAGTCCTAGGCTTTTGCTAGGTCTGTGTACTAGGTAGTAGTCCCTGGTGGTTTGGTTTGGATCTCCATGATGTATCCTTGTTATCAGTTATCTTCTAAAATTAAGGAAGTTCAATTACCAAACCAATGGGTATTGAGGAAGAGCTCCCCTGTCTGGGTTCAATAGATTTCAAGGCTGGTTTAACCGGGTGGGGCTTGATCTACCACAAGTATGGCTCGGCCCCTAGGTTTTTAGGGTGTTCTATAGTAAAGATTATAGGTACAGTAATCTTGGTCTTACTTGGTACGGGTCACCATGCTACCCATACTCCCCATGCCACCATTGATGGGTTTGACAGGTACTGAAACTCTATGGGGTACTCCTATGGTACTATTTAGGTTATAAATCAAACACTTACACTACCCCTCTCTCCTCGTTCTCTAGTGAATGCACAGGATAATAATTCGACTAATTTCAGAGTAGAGAAAACTCACCTGTCTGACTTTGTAGGAGTCTCGAACTTGCTCTTCCCTTTGGCAGTTGATGCAGAGCTATTAGGGTTTGTAGGGATCGGCAAGTTCCTATATATCTATAATGTCTAGGTCGGTCAAGTGTTATCAGATAAGGGGGAAACAAATTGAATTTGGATTTAGTGAGATCAACTCTCACAAGGATTTATATTTGGAGGATGGGTATTATCCTTTGCGAGTTTAATAGGCAGGGGTTTGAAGAAGGGTCAGTTCGTATAGAATTCAAACTGAAGTTTTGATATTTGAATCCCAAATTTATATTTTGGTCCTTGACTTTACATATATTTTAAATTGTTACCATAACTAATAATGTTTTAAATGAAGAGTATTAGAAAAAGTTTTTAGTAAAAAAAAAAATATGGAAATTTGATCAAGGGGTTTACACATAGGAACTCACCCATGGGTAGGGATGACCATTAGGAATGGTTTAGAGGCTCTATTGAGTCATCATTTGATAGTTTAAGTAGGTTTGTGCCACCATTGGAAGAAATCCAAGGGTGACACACCAAGTGTTTGTAGGAATGTCCCATAGGCTAGTTTGATCCTTATTTTTAGTTTGATAGTACATTTGGATAGGTCATACACTTGTTAGGCTCTCTAGTTATTTCTTCTATTGGTTATATATATATACATGTATATTTTGAGCCACATGTATGTGTGTATACTATATGTGTTGTGTGACTAAAGTGTATAAGAGCATGCACTTGTATCCATACCTTAGGCATAAAAAGACATATTAGAGGGTATAGAATATATCATTAACTCCATAGTATCTATATATATATATATATATATATATATATATATATATATATATATATATATATATATATATATATTTCTTTTTTTTTACAAAAGCATTAGTGATTACACTTAACATGCCTTATCAACCTGCCTACAAACTTCCCTAATCAGCTTGTCCGATCCATATGAATACTGCTCGTACCGCCATTTATTCCTATTTTTCCACAACACCCATATAACAGCTGCCACCACAATCTCTTTCTTGTGCTTCTTCTTCTTTCTCCACCAAGAGTGAAGTCTATGTAGCAATGTACTGCCACTCATCCTGATCCTGTATGCTTGCTGAACCGAGGCCCAAACTTTAGTCGCTAACTCCCCTTCATGAAATATATGCGCCATATTTTCAGTGGAAGGATCAACACAACAATGGCATTTCGATGCCATACTATATCCAAGCCTGGATATGTTATCATCAGTTGGTAATTTATCATGCAACATACGCCAACAAAGTATAGACCATTTATTGGGATACACTTGTTCCAAATATGCTTGTAGAAAGGAAGTCTTGGTTAATGATGCGAGCCAATTCCCAAGCCGAAGTAACAGAGAACGCACCTGAATGCGCATAGCGCCATTGCCAATCACCATTAACCCGAGTGATGTACTGACTCGCAAGCCTTCGGCCATGAACTAGCCTCTTCCAAACATGAGAGGCATTAGAAGTTAATTGAACCTGAGTCGCACGACTAAGAACAATATTTCATCTTGAAAAAAAGAGTCCAAAGCGAGGATTGAGTCATAAATTTCCACCATAATTTAATCGTCATCGAAGTCATGACGTCCTCCAACCGTCGAACACCCAAACCACCTTCATCTTTGGTGCGAGCAATAGAAGCCCATCCTAGCCAAGTCCTCTTCGCAAATCCATCATGAGAGCCCCAAAAGAACGAGGAAAACATAGACTCCATCCTATTTAACACTGCCACAGGTGGATCACACGCAGCCAATGTGTAAACTGGAATAGAAGCTAACACATTCTTGATTAATACCAATTTGCCTCCAGGGGAAAGGATTTTGTTGTGCCATCCTTCCAATTTATGTCTGATCTTATCTAATAATTCTTCGTATATCCCCCCATTACGTCGGCCTGCCATAAGAGGACAGCCAAGATAGGTAAACGGAGGAGAACCCACTTGAAACCCAAACCGAGAGGCCAGTTCGTCACCCTTCTCTGGTCGTTCTTTAGAAGAAATATATATCGAAGACTTATGTTTGTTGATCTTTTGGCCCGACATAGCTTCATACCTGGACAAACATTATTAATCATCCCTACTGATCGCAAGTCCCCAGCTGAAAACAGAAGCACATCATCAGCGTATACAAGATGTGTAATAGGAGGACATCCACGAGGAGTGAAAAAAGGAGTGAAACCATCCGTATCTGGCAATCGTTTCGGACTCCGAGTGAGAACTTCAGCTGCTAAGATAAACAAAGCCGGAGACAAAGGATCCCCTTGTCTCAACCCACGAAAAGCTTAAAAATATTCGGTCGATTCCCCATTGATAAGAGGTGAATATCACACATTATTCACAATCCTCAACATCATATCCACCCACTTATTGTGGAAGCCAAATCGACGAAGAACCTTCAAAAGATATCTCCAATCCACCCTATCATAAGCCTTCATCATGTCAAGCTTAAGCGCAATGTTACCTCCCCTGTGCTTCTTATTCATCTTAGCCATCATCTCTTGAGCCAGAAGAATATTGTCAACTATTTCCCGACCTTGCACAAAGCCACTCTGTTCCTGTGAAATCAGACGTGGTAGCAAAGGAGCTAATCGGCGAGATAAGAGCTTCGATATGATTTTGTTAAAGACCGTGCAGAGACTAATAGGCCTGTAATCACCAAAGGTGTGGGGTTGTTTGATCTTAGGGATTAATACAATAGAAGTGTTAGAGAAAGCCCGAGGAAGAGAGAAACCATCCATGAACATAGAAATAGCCTCTTGAATGTCATCACCAACCGTATCCCAACTGTGAAGATAGAAAGAAGGGGTAAACCCATCAGGACCTGAGGCACTCGATTTATATATATATATATATATATATATAATATATATATATATATATATATATATATATATATATATATATAATATATATGGTCTCTTTGTGTATGCCTATTGATATGTATCATAGGTGGTAGCCTGTGTCCTACAGCAATATTAAGAGGGTTCCAGGTTAGCAGCAGGGGAGGGAAACCCCATGAATTTCTGTATGAAGGTGAACATGGGCTTGTACTAGTGTTATAGAGGGGGTGACGTTCAGTTCATGAACTGAACCAGAAGGTAAGAGGAAATTGTATCCTCTCTATGGTGATATGGAGATGGATTGGAAGGAGGGATAAAAGTGAAATGGAGGAACAACAACAACAACAGCATATGTCTGCTGCTGATAGCAGCAGTAGGATTGAGGGCTTGTATGTTCAGTTAGAGAGCAGGGGTTCAGAATATATGAGGTATTAGGGTTTGTGGTTTCCTGGTACATGTGTGGAAGTATAAGAGTTAGGAATCTGAGAAAGGTTGAAGGGTTTGTACCAGTTTGCAACTGATAATAGAGGGAAGTATAGCAGTAGCAGCCATGGGGCTGCACTAGGCAGCCCCATTCCCTCTTTGTGTGTGTGTTCTTGTGTTAATGTGTGGTGAGTGTGGAGGTGGTTTTGTTTAGGAGGAGAGGTTAGTTAGTATTTGTTAGTTATGTTAGAGTTTGTTAGTTAGAAAGCTAGTTTCTATATGTATATGTAGAGGATATATTTATGATAGATGTTAGTAATAGTTAGAGTTAATGTTAGGGATATGTTAGATTTAGTTAGAGGGTTAGATAATGTTAGAGTGTAATATATGTTAGATAAGTGGTTGATAGATATTGTAGTGAGGGTAATGTTAGTTTCATATGTTATGGTATTGATATATTAAGTTTGGATAGTTAGTAGCATTGCATCTATTAGTTATAAGTTAGAGAGTAGATTAATATAGATATTAGAGTTAGTGTTAAATAGCTATGAGTATATGGTATCATAGGATACTAGGTTGGTATCTTAGGATGGGTTACCTTTACCAAGGTAAATGCACATTACCTTTACCAAGGTAATGAGTTTACCTTGTCATGAGGTAAGGTAAGGTAAATGGTTCACCTTAGTATAAGGTATAGGTGGGATACCATGGTAAGGTAAGAGTTACCTAAAGACTAAGCTAGATAACTAAAAGAGGTATTGGGTATTAAGGTGGTGGTTTACCTAAGTTAAGGTATTGGAATTTGACCCAAGGTATTGGTGTTAGGATACCAACTTGACCAAGATACATGGTATCTTGGTAGGTAAATGTTAGGAATAGGATACTTTGCCTAGCTTTGACCCCGTTTGACCCAAAGTTGACTTTTTAACCACAAGTCAACACTTGGCCTAAAATTGACTAGAACTTGACAAGAGTTGACCAGTTGACCAAAAGTCAACTGTAAGTCAACCATTAGCCTAGTTGGACCTAGATTGGACTAGGAGTTGACCAGTTGACCAAAAGTCAACTGTAAGTCAACCTTTGACCTTGTTTGACTTTGTTTGACTTACCTTGACCTAGTTTGACTTAGTATGACTTAGCATGACCTAGCATGACCTTGTTTGACTTTGTGTGACCTTGTTTGACTTTGTGACCTAGTGTGACTTAGTTTGACTGAGTTTGACCTAGATTTGCATAGCATATACTAGAAATCATGTTTTACACTGTTAAACCCTATTTAACTCATGTATATCTCATCTTTATGTCTGTGACTTCACTCAGAGCCAGCTTACACTATTGACATATTCCTATCGGATCTCAGGCGAGTACATTCTCTGATAGTATTTCTGTTTAATATCGTCTATATTTCTTGTATTTAGTGTAGATATCCTTGTTCTCTTGTCACATTGTTCACACGGATTGGTATTTGTCTGGATCCCGTCATGAGATGTTATTCCTTATATTACTTGGTATATCCTGTGCAAGCCTTCTTGTTCCTTGTGCATTGTATAGACACGATTCCTGTGAGAGGCTCGCGACCTTCTCAGAGAATACGTGTCATGACATGTCATGGTTGGATCCATTATACTAGTTGAGGGCGGGGGTATTAGCGTAGATATGTGATCAAATCATTCCCGTACAAGATATTGTTCCATGTGAGTGTTAATCATACACCGCACGTATGATTAGCCAGACCCTATTTCCAGTACAATTTCCCAAGCCGATCACATGTTGAAACTAGTGCTAAACTCACATAGATATAGTTCCTGATTCCCATACATGATATACTGTAACACCCAGTTTTCTAGATAAAGATAATTTTGAAATTTTGTAATTATAATTATTATTATTGATATTTATTTCATATTATGATTTTTGGTGATTTTAATAATTTATAAACTATTTAAAATCTGGTTTAAGTCATGACTTGTGATTTTGATGTGCTGCTAGTGAAACCCTAGTGACTGCATGACCTAGAGCCTAACCATGTCATTAGGATAATTTAATTATTATTTTAGTCTAGGGATAATTTGGTTATTTTGACTTATTTGAATTATATGGTGATTTATTGAATTGGTGAATTCTAGTTGACCATGACTTGTTGAGACCTGGTGAACTAGCTTAGAAGCTAACCCTAGCCATGGTGACCCTAGTCTAACTTGAGTTAACCTATTTTAGTCATTAGAGAATAGTTTTAGAATGAGGGGATTTGGTTTAGTGAATTTAAGTCATGGCTTGTGGTTTCATGAAATGACTTATGGCTTAATTATTTAATTGATCATGACTTAAGCCCATGGGCCATTTAGTGAACCCTAACCCAATTATTGAACCTATGACCAGCCACTAGGGCTCCCCTCCCAATAAATAATCTCCTCCTTGAGTTCTTGCCTCTTTTATTTTCATTCCAACACTTGGAGAAAAGAAATATATTTTTCCCCTTCCAAAAATTCCCATTTTATTCATTTGATCTCCTTTTTC
This sequence comes from Iris pallida, assembly GCA_029216955.1. Lineage (NCBI taxonomy): Eukaryota > Viridiplantae > Streptophyta > Magnoliopsida > Asparagales > Iridaceae > Iris > Iris pallida. Next base: position 1,671,327 of record JANAVB010023599.1, read on the forward strand.
ATCCTAGTCTTTTGAATTGGGTTCTAATTTAAGTTTATGGACGGTTGGTGGAGAGCTATTTCAGTTTGGGATCAATTTGGAGCATTTGGCCATCAAGAAGAACACCCCCCATTTGAAGCCTTTTCTTGTAAATTGCACCTATAGGTAAAATCCTTTAAATTGCATTATTATTTTCATTTCTTTACATATTAGGCTAGGTTTAGGTGTCCCCTAGCTGTACCTCGAATTTGGGTGGATTTTGTGTCCGTTTGGTGTCCGTATCGGACACGTGTCATAGTGTATGTTAGGTGTTCGACGAAATGCCTCTAAGGATTTTATTTTCGATTTTTGCTAAACTAATTACATGATTTTGAAGCCCTTGATATGTAGATTAATATTGTTGAACCTGAGCACGAATCGGGTTGGTTTTCGTGTCCAAAATTGGACACGAACCTCACCACGACGCCCCGTACCCATGCCCGCTATCACCCACTGTTTTCTCACTAACACACCACTTGGACACGTGCAAATTGGCATGGGGGTGGGGGCAGACACTTTCAGGACCCCCCTAAATTTTCACGACATTTCGATTCGTGTCGGACACGAAACACGAGCTGCACTGGTTTACACACTGCATAGTGCACTAATTTTTGACCCTCTGACACAGCTTTGAAACTCGGACACGACACAACTTGAGGTTCCTTCAGACACCTAGACACCTAGCCCTAGTCCCCCTCTACCACTAGACACAATCACGATGTGTCACGTGTCGTGTGTCACGCACACGAGTCTGTGACACGCCTGCACGAGGCACCGCATCGTGCCTGTGTTCTCCCCTGCTGCTCGGGCCCCCTGTAGGACACGACACGAACTCTTTTGACACGAGTTTTGGTGGACACGATGGGGCATACACTGACATCATGGCCCCATAGTTTCGTTCGATTTCATGGAGTGGTTAGGGTAAAATCGAACTTGTACTGACTTGTACAGACACGCGTACACGCAGAAAACCCCACTGATACGTGCTTCGCGCGTGGACACGCGACTTCATGGACACGACTCAGGCACCTAGACACCTACCCCTATACCCCACGTACCCTCTGACACGTGCACGAGACCCAAGGATGCGTGTGTCGTGTCCTAGACTAGCTGACACATCCCCACGAGCTCACTGATACTGTGTTGCTATTTTAAATTAAATTCTTCTGTTTGGACACTTGTGTCTACTGTCTAGAAACGAAACCCCTCCCCTGGACACGTGGGACATGTTCCCATGTCTGTACACTATATGTCTCTGATTATTTTCGAGTTTACTTCATAAAGTTTGTTTCTAAATTTGGGTATCCATGAGCATTCCTGTTCCCAGTTTTTTTGACAGTTCGAATTTAGGTTTTGGCCCTTGAGTTCAGTTAGGATTTAAATTAGATTAGATAACATGTAGTAGGTTTGATTTGATTATAGTTTGTATGTATACAATTGGGTTATGTTAAGTTAATTGGAACTGGATTGAATGTTAGAAAATCTGAGTTTACGAGGAAACTGAACTTTGAGTATTCAATGAAATAACTGAGATTAAGTTGGATGTAAACCTGAGGTTTAGGAATATAGATATGAGAGTCCACATTGCAATACAATGAAACCTGAGATGCATATATGTCCTGAGATTCATATTGACATAAAACTTGAGAATCCCAGTGCTAGTTACCTGAGTTAGGTTCGAGTTTGAAGTAATTGTTATATGTATCAGTGATGTTTGGGTATAAATCAATATTTAGAACACTCAAATCCTTGTTTCAGTCCCTTATAGGTAATGTTCTGTTTGGGTTTTAGTTAGTTGTGTTAGTTCCTATTCCTTTGTGTATCATTAGGAAGAGAGGAAAAACAGTGTGGAGTTGTGTGTGAGAGAGAGAGGTTAGATATTGAGGCTATGTGGTGTGTGAGTGTATTAGAAGGATTACCTAGAGAGTAGGAGTAACAGGAAATTGGAGGTTGTGTGGGAAATAGAAGTAGCAGCAGTGACAGGGATCTCCATAGGGTTTAGGTAAATTATTATGGATGTGTGTATAGTTATAGATGGAAGGATAATACACAAATAAATGGACACTTAGATGAATAGAAAGGGATGAAGCAAGCATGTAGGTAAGGTATAAATGCAAGTATGTATGTACCTATATATATATATATATATATATATATATATATATATATATAATATATATATATATATATATATATAAAATATATATATATATATATATATATATTAATATATATATATATATAATATATATATATATATATAAATATTAGATATATATATATATATATATATATATATATATATATTGTATCTATAGATGGCATAGGCCTTGAGAGTATATATGGCTTATATTATAGACTTATTGTTTAGACTTGTGAATGACCAACCCTAACTAGTTGACCAAGATAGCTTTGTTGAATGACCAAGTTTAACAAATAAATTAGAATTGACTTAGTTAGTCTAAGTTGACCTAGTTGACTGGATGTTGACCATTGTGACCAGAATTGACTGGCCCTAGACAGTTGACCAGGTTTAACTTAGAGTTGACTTTGACCTAGATTGACCTAGAAATCATGTAGATTGCATCGTAGACTTCATTTATTTTATTTTAAACATATTATAACCTGTATTCCTCTGTTTAGGACATTGTGACTCTGTTGCAGACATATGATATTATACTACTCTTTTCAGAGTAGCAGGCGAGTACATTCTCTGATAGTTCTTCCATTTACTTGTCGTTTACTATACTTCAGTTGTAGCTAGTTCTATTTGATTCTGTATTACAAATACGATTGATATTACTGGATCCATTTCATGCGACACTCACTTATTTAAGTCTGGCCTCTATTCTGGAACCACCTACTGGAACCACCCTGGAATCATTTACTGGAACCATTCGTGTACTGGCTGGACTTATACCTATTTTGTGTCAGATTATGGATTCACTTGTACCTGCTGGGCGGGGAAATATTGGAATAGGCATGTGAACATACCCAAATACTGGAACCACTCTCTTAGAATTATACTGGAATGATAGCCATCCCACACTTGGTCGAGTGTGCGGTGTACCGTATTACCTACAGCCGTTCACATGTCGATCCCGATATTTTAAAACACACTGTTAGAATATAGGCTGGACTCACCCTGGAACCTTTGATCACCAACTGGACTCACCTTATACCGGACTCATCTTGTACTGGAACCACCTGGTATCAGATTCATGTTGTCTGGATTTACTTGGGTTTTGCACTTGTTTACATTTACTATCTGGACTTATTATGTTACCTTAGTTCAGCTAGATTTATTTTACAGTCTTCATTGCCATCATTCTTCTCTTGTTTTAGTTACTTTACTTTCCTTGTATCTTACTGCTTCTCTATACCACCACCTAAATATAAATTGCCATATTCATCAATAAAACTGTTTATAACTGCTTTATAGTTCTCTGTCATTTACTTGGGTTTTTTAGATGAGATTCTGCTCGTTTCTGTCCTGACTGGACCTGTTGAAAATTTTCAGATGTTTGCCCTGAGGACACTTGTCTACATATTATGGACCCGAAGACAGGATGGCTACCTTTGGCCCCGACACTCAGGAGTGATCGGGATTTAGTTTAGTATACTAGCATATGTTTTTTTTATGTTAAACTTGTTGTAGTAGATTGAGACTTGTGTAGTATTTGAGATTGTTAAGAGTTGTTATTTTAGTAGTTGTCTTCTATTCTTAGTTATTTCTTCTGTGTTTCTTATCGTGCTTAGACTGTGATTGAGTTACGATATCTTATACTTGTCCTCCGTTCGGAGTTAATCATGAGGAGTACATTATTCATTGCGTGAGTTGTTGGTTAGATAGTGACCTAGAACGGCGTTCTACCCGCCGACACTGCGGCGTAGGTTGGGCGTTGTTACGCGCGTACCCTTACAGTGGGTGCGGGTCGTGACATATACACTGTTCTCTTGCTCTTACATTTATTTAGAGTCTTGATATGCCTTACCATGATTCATGTACATATCACTTTACCTTGTATTTCTCTCTACTGCTACATATTCCTTACTGTCTAACTAGAACTGTTATTGGAGATTTGTGCTCGTTCCATCCTGACTGGATACGTTGACAAAATATTATAGATTATGGCGAGGAGGAGTGTCCTACTTACTACGGTCCCTATGACATAGTTGGCATAGACTGGAGACTCTAGTTCAGCAAGGGTTAGCTCCAGCCGATGGGGCTTTAGAGTAGCTTAGCTGGTTTAGTTTGGTACTGGACTTTGTCTCCAGAATATATTTTGGCTTGTTATTATTTTAGTATTTGTATTTGAGATTGACTCTGGTCTTGTATTATTTCTGTTTGGATCTTCTGGATAATATTTTTCATATATTATTGTCTTTATCTTTAGTATCATCTATCTTTCTTAGAGTTTGTGATTGAGTATATTATAGTCATTGCTTGTCCTTCGTTCGGAGTTGACCTTTTCGACAGGTTTTGATATTATAACTGTTGTTAGATAGTACGTAGACCTAGACAGTATTTTATGTCATTTATGTGGTGTAGGATGGGATGCTATCACGCACTTGTGCCCCTACTCTGGGTGTGGGTCGTGATAGCATAGAATTGCATAAGTTGGATTGGAGTAGCTTCGAGTGTAAGTCAGAAATCACCGCAAGGCAAAGTTGGTCAAGTGACACTTGTTTCACAAGTCTCGATTGAGTCAGTTGTTGATAAAACAAAAAAAGGGCCGCAAGGCGGTGATATGGTTAAGTCACACTGAGTTGCGAGGCGCAACCTTAATATGGAAACAAATATTTCATGATACGATGTTAGCACTATGGACTAAAGCACGGTCACATGAAAATTAGATACTATTGTGTAGTTGCGTCTCTGAGTATGGGGCGAAAGGCAAACACGACTTGATAAGTTGACGTTGTTAACACGAGAATGGTTTAGAGGCAAGGTATAAGTATGTTGCTAGTACAAGACACGTAGATGGTCTAGAGACACAAAATAGGCCGAAAGTCTATGTCCAAAACTGATCCTAAGGCAAGAGTAGTAAGAAAATCAAAAAGGGTTATGTTGCACAAAGTAAATGAACGTGTCGGTTTTGTATGGGTAGACGAGGAGCTCACTCCACCAGTACAGTTGAGTACTGACACCCACACAGTTTTCATGTGCAGGCATAGGTAGAAGCTCGTTGGCGCGGAGCTCACTTGGATGCGTCGAGGCACGGAGTTCCTTGGTGTTTCGAAGCGCGCGGTTGTATGAAGTCAGAACTTATACGGGACATAATGTGTGGACATCGCCTATCTGAAGCGTTCGCTGGCTCAAGAACTGTATTGAGAGATGAGAGCGAGCAGAGTGACTTGTATTGTGAGGAAAGTGAGCTTGAGTGACTTGTAAATCTTGGTCTCATGCCACAATTGTAATCTTTGTTTCAATCAATAAAGAGCATTTTGAATGACTAGTATTTTGCTTTAAATTTTTGTTGCTGTTATTCAATGTTTCTGCTTGGAAATTCTGTGCGACGACCCCGTCGCTTAGCCTGTAATCGGCCATTATGGAACCTGCCTTGCATGAGCGCAATCTAGGCTCACGCGTGTCACGACCGCACCGGTGCTAGTGGCACGTGTGTGTAACAATGCCCAGCCCTCACCGTAAAAACGGCGTGGAACGCTGTAGGTTTACTACTCTAACAACAGTTTATATAATATCAAAACCTGTCGAGAATATGGTCAACTCCAAACAGAGGACAAGCAATGATAATATAAGTACTTAATCACAACTCTAAGATGATAAAGTAAATACTGAAAGATAAAACACACATGACAATAAAATATAATATGTCAAGTCCAAACACAAAGAATATACAAGTCCAAGTCCAAAGTCTCTAATACTAAATAAAAATAATAACAGTCCCAAGAGTAACTGGAGACAAGGTCCAGTACAAAAACCTACTCTATCTACAGGATAGGTGGTATCTCGCCATGCGGTACTGCACCCTGCTGATCTAGGGTATCAGTCTCTAAACCTACTACGTCCGGTGGGTCGTAGTAATGCAGTAATAGTCCTCCTCTGCATCTGTAACATTGTCAACATATCCGGTCAGGATAGAACGAGTACATATATCTCATAACGGATCTCAAGATAGGATAAAAGCCATAAGACTGTAAATAGAGCATATACAATAAATTATGGAGTGTACATATATGTATCATGGCATGGTAAGTTGTAGAACTAGAGCTAGAACAGAAAAGTAGAACTGATCATGGTATGTACATAAATCAGGATAAGCCATCTATCCAATGTGTGTGAGTAGTAGTTTCAACTTGTGATCGGCTTGGGCACCTGTAAGTAACTGGCCTGGCTAGTCATAAGTGCGGTATATGACTAACACTGTTCGGGAATACGGGATGTATTTGATCACAGGCATACGCTACTACTCCCCCGTCCCCAACTGGTAGAATGGATCCAAACAGGTACGTCACTACAACGGGATTCTATGAAAAAGAGCAAATCTTCTCTAGAATCGATGACCATACATTACACAAGAGCTACAAAGGAGCTTGCACAATACATCCCAAGCTAACAAGGAGTAACATCTCTTGTCAATCCAGGAATACCAATCCGTGAGAACCATGTGTCAGGAATAGTATCTACACTAAGTATACGAATCATAACAGTTATCATAAATTGGAAAATAGTTATCAAAGAATGTACTCGTCTGTGATATGATATAATATGTCAACTGTATCCAATGCAGCGCCTCGAGGACCTATAGATAACAAGACGTATCAATACTATGTTTAGGAAGTAAGTCAAATCAATTTAAATCCTATTAAGTTATTCTTGGTCAAGACACGTCAAACTAGATTGTACAGGGTCAACCTAAGTCATATTAGGCCTAACCAGGTCAAACTAGGTCAATGCAAGTCAAACGGAATTAAACTAGGTCGATTTAAGTCAACAGTTGACTTACAGTTAACTTTTGGTCAACTGGTCAACTCTGGTCAACTCCGGTCATCCCTAGGTCAACTCTAGGTCAACTTTAGGTCAATGGTGACTAATAGTTGACTTTTGGTCAACTGTTCAACTCTAATGAAATTTGGGACTAAATTAGGTAAAGTGTTAACCCATGGTTGACTTTTGGTCTAAAAAGTTAACTATGGTCAACCAAGGTCAAGACTAGTTCTAGGCGACTATTTCTAACCATTACCAATTCTTACAACCCATATCCAAGTCCATCTTGAACTCCGAAACTCATATCTTGGCCGTAGGCCAATACCTTAAATTTACCCTTTACAAAGGTAAATTCCTAACCTAGTCCAATACCAAGTTAGCCTACCTACGCTTGGTATTTCGACCCTGCTTCCTAGGGTAGTAGGATACTAGCCTACACTACCATTACCTACCAAGCTTCCTAGGTTGAGTGGACATCCAGTCCATCTTACGGCATATGTTGCCGATTCACCGATTATCTTGAGTATCGCGAGATACTCAATGATATCTTGCGATACCATCCTCCTAATCCCACACAAAACCCCGATTTCAACTCGAAGCCTACCCACAAAACTAATTCACATAATCTAAGTCTCAACCAATTTTGGATGCGTTCCGACACTCGGAACTCAATTTCTCCCTTTCACTAAATTCTGACTCACTCACAAACCCTCTCTAATTTGATTTCCTACATTTCCTACCCCGTATCCTAGTAACTCTAGTATTCCGATACCAAATTGGTATCCTAGATACCTCATTCTCTAGGATTTGGATGAATTTCCAATCCTACCTACCACTCTTCCTTCCCTTCTCCTTCTCCTTCTCCTTCTCCTTCTCCTTCTCCTTCTCCTTCCTTTTTCCTTCCTTCTCCTTCTCCTTCTCCTTCTCCTTCTCCTTCCTTCTTCCTTCCTTCTCCCTTCTCCTTCTCCTACCTATGCTACTGCTACTGCTGCTCTTGCTAGCTGCTGCTGTCTGCTAGTGCTAAGGCTGCTGCTGCTACTAGTGCTAAGGCTGTTGCTGCTACAGCAGTAGCTGCTGCTAATACTGCAGTCTACTGCTGCTGCTCCTCTTCTTATTTCTCTTCTCTTCTCCTTCTTCTACAACTCCTTCCCCTATATATATATATATTATATTCTATATATATATTATAATATATATATATAATATATATATCTATATATATATATATATATATATATACACATATAGCTATCTATATATATATCTAACAATATGTATACATATCTCTATATCTATCTAACTATCTATCTAATATATAACCACACACATACATATCTATATATGCATATATAATATATATATATATATATATATATATATATATATATATCTATATTATATATAATATATTATAATATATATAAATATAAAATATTATATAATATATATATATAATAATATATATATAAAATATATATCTATATATATATATATATATATATATATAAAAAAAAAATATATATATATATATATATATATATAAATATATATATATATATATATATATTATATTAATATATATATATATATATAATATATATATTTTTATATTATATTATATTAATTTTTATATATATATATCTATATATATATATTATATTTATATATTTATATATATATATATATATATATATATTATATATATTGCATATATAGAAAAAAAAAAATATATATATATATATATATATATATATATAATATATATATATATACATATACCGGATCGAGCCCCGAGCCGAAGCCGGTGGATGTGGATTCAGGAAGGCCGAGGAAGCCGGATTCGAGTCTTCGACTACTGCTGCTTGAGCTTTCCCTGTTGGTATAATTTCATCTCTCCTTGGTTACTATTGTTATTGTGTTTATGTTACCTTGGATTTGGTATGGTTATGGATCTTATATAGATCATATGTATGTTTTGTGGATCTGGTCTCGACGAAAAGATGGTAGCTTTGATACAAATTTACTTTTCTTTGCATAGAAATATATATATATATATATATATATATATATATTTGGACACACACACACTCAAACACACTCTCACACTCTCTCACGACACCACCACCACCACTCTCCTCTACACACACACACAAATACATATATATATATATATATATATATATATATATATTTTTTTTTTTTTAAACTAGCCAATTTTATTGAAAAAGAGGGGTGCTCAAAAGAGCATTACAAACTGTTACATGGACCGGAACACACAAAATGGTCCTGTAGAGCTGATTAACAAGATTAAAGTAACAGATTAGGAAAAGTAGAAAGGAGAGCCAAACTAACGGGATCCTACTGGGTTAGGACACATTTTGAAATTTTCAAATTGAAATTTCAAAATGCAGGAGCGCCATGGGTGGGTGTGTTCCCGTGGCCCAACAAGGGCGCAAAGCCCGAGGGGGCTCAGCACGCGTTGACCGAGGAATTGATGGGGGCACGCTGACCGAGGGTTCGTGGCCCGAAGTGGTGCACGGCCCGAGGAGGGGGGGCGCGGCGCCCTCCCCGGCGCCAGCGGCAGCGCCGACCGGGGGGCTATGGCGTCTGGGAGGAGGTTGGTCCGTAGGGAAGAGCTCCGGCGTTGGAAGCCCGCCCGGCGGAGAGATGGGAAGAAGAGGGGGCGGGAGCTCCGGCGGGTAGCCGCGAGGGACCGGCGAAGGGGACGACGACGGAAAGGAGGGGACAGGGGGGAGCGCGGGTCCCAAGGAGCAGGTGCGGAGCTCGGAGCGCAGCGCACGGCGTGAGGAAGAGGGCGGCGCGAGGGGCCTCGGGCCCCCCCCGGCGGGGCGCTGGGCGGGGGCGAGGCGACGAGGGATGCGGGGGCAGAGAGCGCCGGCGGAGGGGGCCAACAGCTCGGAGGAGGAGGGGGCCAACAGTTCGACCTCCGGAGGGAGGGAGCGAGCGGGGAGCGGGCGGGGGATGGCCTCCGAGCGGAGAGAGGAAGGGAGGGAGAGAGGGAGGAGCTGGGGGAACGCCGGGCTCCGGCGGAGGAGGGAGGGGGGAAGAGGGAAGCCTCAGGTGACGGAGGGGGGGGGCCAGCCGACGGCGGGGCACGCGCACACCAGGGGGGAGACAAGGGGGGTGCTCGGCCGGCGGTGGCCGCTCAACGGCAAGGAGGGGGGGTCTCGAGCATTAGCCGGAGCGAACGTCGTAGCCCGGAGGGAGGCTGGGAAGCGGCCAGGGGAGGGAGCGACGGGGACGGGCGTCGTACGGCCAACCGGCAGCGAAAAAGGAGGAGGGAGCGCTCCGCAGGGCGCCGCGGTGCCACGAGCGTCCAAGGCAGCTCAGCCTCGAGAACTCCAGAGGCTGCTGACGAGGGAGGCGCAAGGGCGCCGGTGAGCGCCAAGGGAAGGGGAGCCGAAGGCTGGTGAGGAGGAGGAGCCAGCGGCGAAGGCACCGCGGAGCCATCGGCGAAGGCAGGGGAGTCAACTAGGCCGCCGGGGGCCGGAACGACCAGGGGGGAGGGATGGGCCGCTGCAGGAGGAGAGCGGCAGGGGGGCGCGACGGGGAGGCGAAGGCCGTCGACAGGGGAGGGGGAGGCCTGGCCGGAGGGTCGATGGGGAGGAGGGCCGCCGGGGGGAGAGGATGCGGGCCTGGCGGAGCCAGGCACGACGCCGGCTGGGGACCAAGGAGGGAGGAAGACGGGGGGCCTCCAAGGGTGGAGGGCGGAGGAGCGGACTCCCGACTCGGAACCCGAGGACGCCGGTGCCGCCGAGGGCGACGTCGACGCCGGTGGGGGAGGAGGGTAGGAAGAAGAGGGGGAGGAAGGCCGGTGGGGGCACTCCGGCAAGGGGGACTCCCCACAAAAGAAAGGGGAGCGGTCCTCCACTGGAGCGCGGCCAACCGGCGAGTGGCGAGGGGGGACCACCACGGGGGAAGACGGCCGACGACGCGGCTGGGATCCCGACCACCAGGAAAAGGGGGAGGGGGTTGGCGAGCAAGGGGGTTACAGCCATATTTTTATCTATATATATATATATATATATATATATATATATATATATATATATATATATATATATATTTATCCCTAAACTAGGTTTTAAGGAAACCTATAAAAGCTATGGTCAATATGTAGAGAATGGTCTCCCCCACATTTATTGTGAAGGAATAAATGAAAAAGAGGAATTTATGAGGGTTTAATGTGCATACCTAAATGTAGATCTCTTGGAGAAGAAGAAGCTCCAAAAAAAAGAATTAAATGAAGAGAGAGAGAGGGATGACTTAGGAGTGAAGTAAAGGGAGGGGGGAAGTGGCCTATGTGTGGCCGGCCATGGGGGTCCTAATGGGTTTGGGTGGAGACCCATTAGGCCTCCACACCCATTAGACTTGGTTTGGGTTGGTTTGGATTTGGTTTGGTTCGGTTTGGTTTGGTTCAACTTCAAAATAACTTATTAAGCCTCTAAATGACTAGTTAAGCCATGGGAGTATGGTTTATGGTTTCTAGCCTAGTTAGGATGGCATGTCAGCCAAGCTCAGCTAGTATGTGGGTCCCACTAGTGTCCAGACTACCCGGTTCTCCAACTTAAGTCCAAATTTGATCAAATTCAAACTAAATCAACCAAATCCCTAAAAATCCTATAAAATCAAATAAAATTCCCAAAAATTATAAAACTTGGAAAATGATAAAAAATACTCCTAATTCAAAAACTGGGGGTGACAAATCTACCCTCCTTAAAAGAATTTCGTCCTCGAAATTGAATGAGAAACTAAAACAGCAACATGAATAGAACAAGGAAGGAAAAGAAAGAATTTTACCTCAAGGCTCGAAGAGATATGGAAATTGCTCTCGCATGTCGTCCTCTCTCTCACAGGTAAACTCACCTGGAGAGTGGTGCCTCCATGCAACGCGAACCAAGGGAATGACCTGGTTCCGGAGCACCTTCTCTCTTCGGTCCAAGATCCCAACCGGCTTCTCTGGATAGCTGAGTGTCGGTCGCACTTTGATCTCGGAGTGGTCCAAGACGTGACTGGGATCTGCCACGTACCGTCTCAGCTGCGACGCGTGGAACACGTTGTGCACTCCCTCTAGTACGGGCGGTAACTCCAATCGGTAAGCCACTGCACCGACCCTGCCCAAGATACGGAAAGGTCCGATGTATCATGGACTAAGCTTTCTGCCGCCACCAAAATGAATCGTGCCACGCGTCAAAGAAATCCGCAGGAACACAAGATCACCAACCTAGAACAAAAACACAAGGCTTAAAGCTTGATCTAAAACAATCTCAATCAGACTCAAATACTAGAAAAAATCTAAACTATACCTCAAACTCCAGCGGCCTCCGGTGGCTATCGGCCCAATGTCGCTGCCTATCCTACGCCACCCGAAGTCTATCTCTGATAACCCTGACCTTCTCTGCAGCATCCACTACCATCTCAGGGCCAAGCAAAACCCTCTCGCCGACATCATCCCAAGATAAGGGAGTACGGCACCTCCGTCCGTATAGAGTCTCGAAAGGTGACATCTCTATACTGGCTTGGTAGCTGTTGTTGTAAACAAACTCTACCAAGAAAAGGTGGTCCTCCCAAGATCTTCCGAAGTCCAAGACACAGGTACGAAGAATATCCTCGAGGGTCTGAATCATCCTCTCCGACTGCCCGTCTGTCTGGAGGTGGTATGTGGTACTCAACTTGAGCGATGTGCCCAAGCTAAGCTGCAAACTCCTTCAGAAGTGGAAAGTGAATCGGCTGTCCCGATCCGAGACTATACTTACTGGAACCCCGTACAATCGGACTATCTGCCGCACGTACATCTCGGCCAGCCTCTCCGTAGACAAACCCACCTTGAAAGGTAAAAAGTGGGCCGATTTGGTCAATCGATCAACAATGACCCAAATCGCATCCTTTCCTCCTGGAGAGCGCGGAAGTCCAGATACAAAGTCTATAGTGATATGCTCCCACTTCCACTCAGGAATGGGTAGTGGCAGGAGCAATCCATCGGGTCTCTGCCTCCCGGCTTTCACCTGCTGGCACACCAAGCATCTAGAAACGAACTGAGCCACCTCGCATTTTATGCCATACCACCAAACATGCTGTCTCAAGTCTCTATACATCTTGTTGGCTCCGGGATGCATAGATGTAATGTTTGTGGTTTGTATTACGTATCTTGGTATATGTGTACGTATTTTGACTCGTATTGCATGTCTCCCTGCTTGGTTTAATTGGCATTTTCATTGCTTGGTTCACCTTGGGATTGGTTCGGCTAGGCTTGGGTTGCTTATTTGGTTCATCATGAACCAAGTGGAGAGCCCCTACCTACCACCACCATCCTCATTTATATTCCACCTACCTTTCTCTCTCCTCATAAACTCAGTATTACTTCTCTTCTCTTTTAATTGCTCCCCTCCTCCTCCTGCGTAGAGCACCACCTACCGTAGTAGGCAAGTACAACTTGCTTCATTGATGAACCCGATTTTTATCGTTCCATTCTCTTCCTCACAACACTCTAAGTCACTTTAGTATTTAGAAATTTCGAATTCCATGGCTCAGTCACTTTAGTATTTAGAAATTTCGAATTCCATGGCTCATTCTATGTAGATCTAAGTTTCTAGTATTTTTGATCTTCTTGGTTTTGATCTACTAAAATAACTTGTTTTTGAAAACTAAGAGTTCCATGTAGTAGGCCTCATGATTTTGCACAAGTTTGATTTTGGGATGGCCGAATTTCACCAAGTCCTGGCCGGGATGGAGTTCCTGAGCTTTTACGCATGTTTGCTTTGGCCATAGGGAGAAGATGAAGTTTTACGCACACGTTCTAACGTGTTAGCGTAGTATTCAGCCTTTTACGCACATGTTTTACGTGCCAGCGTAGTATTTAATTTTTTATGCTCACATCTTAACGTGTTAGCGTAGTTTCCTTTTACGCACACGCATCGCGTGCCAGCGTACTTCATTTTTCGCTGAGCCATCGATTTTACGCTCGGGACTCTCCCGTTCGCATAAAATTGAGCTCGCATAAAAGAAATCCCCAGCTCGAGTCGGCTCCCACGAGCGTAAAGTTTGCCCGAGTTTTCCTCGCGTAAAGTTTTACTCGCGTAAAGTCTGCTCGAGAGTTTGCATGCGTAAAATTTTACGCGCGTACAATCTCGCTAGCGTAAAGCCTGGCTAGCGTAAATCCCATCCGTGTGCTCCATTGCTCGCGTAGAGCTTGCTAGCGTAAAGCTCACACGTAAAGTTTCACTAGCATAACCGGTAGTACGTGCGTAGAAACTTGAGTTCCTACGGCGTACACCTTGCATCATTATCTCGAATTATTGTTTGGAAATGATAATTGAACATGGCATGGTATGACAAGTATACCTGATATGATTATCTCGAATTGTTGTTGCGACGGCTAACATGACATGACCTGACAAGAATGATTGACCTGGACACCGTGGACAATTGTGTTTGTATAAATAAACAAGTACTGTCTTGCATCATGTCTAGGACGGAGACCCCTGAATACCACGGTCAGGGGCACCTACTGAAATTGACTAAGGCTAATTAACTAGAATAATTTAGTAGACATGAAGAGATTCCCAGCTACAGGCAATCCCGTTATCTGGGAGCATTCAGTAGACTTGTAGCCTACCGACGAGTAGGGCACATTTCCAGCACACAGTCACGTGTTGCATTCTTTATAAATGGACATTCGTCCTGGATAACCGGATGGTCTGCAGGGCTTGTGGCTGTTGGGATAATCTTATTGTATCTTGCTAGTAACTAGGCTTGTGATAACCCTAGTTAGTTAAAAGTATCAAGCCGTACTCATTGCTTGGCCGTGATTGATTGGATAGAATTTAGCCCAGCTTAGTCTTGCCCTGATCCTGTGCAAGATTGTTACATGATGGGATTATTTATACTTGCCATAACAATAACGATCGGGGGTCCAGTTCTGTTCAGGCGAAGGGTTACAACCCCGGTCCTTATTTGGTTTAAGGATTGTAACCTGACTCCCGGAGCAGTTCTGTGTCCTCTCTTTGTTTATTGTCTTATCGCAACCCCATGCCACATTTGTCATATTTTACCTTACCTTAATACCATGACTATTTATGCTTATCTTGACAATAAAGATCAGGGGCAAGGTTCTGTTCAGGCGAAGGATTACAACTCCGGTCCTTATTTGGTTTAAGAGTTGTAACCTGGCTCCCGGAGCAGTTCTGTGTCTTCTCCTCGTTGTTGTCCTATTTGCATCTCGTGTCATGCTCGTCCTGTTTTACAAGAATATGACATGACATGGTTACCTATGATTGCCTGAACAAATAAAGATCATGGGCAAGGTTCTGTTCAGGCGAAGGGTTACAACTCCGGTCCTTGTTTGGTTTAAGAGTTGTAACCTGGCTTCCAGAGCAGTTCCTTATCCTCTCTTCGTTTATTGTCTTATTTTTACCCTATGCCAAGACTAATCATGTTTTACTTACCAATAGTATTTGAGACGGATTTCTATTCAGGTGAAGGGCTGCAACCCCGGTCCTTGTTTGGTTTAAAGGTTGTGACCTGGCTACTTGAATGGTTTCTTCGTACTCAGTTTACTGTTGTTATCTCTATTATTATCAGTTCTTTATTTATTATTTATCTTTAATACTCTATTGTGATATACTGGTTTTAGTTTCTAAGTGAAGCCTCCTTTGTGGCACTTACTCTTTCTGGGGTCTGACCCAGCTGGGTTTGTGTGGCCAGATATCGGAGCAGCTCCAGAGGTTCTACCTACCTTCTAGCCAGATGGTGACCACCAGGCACAACCCTGGCAACGAGTGGGTTTCTTTTGTTCTCCCACTTCATTGTAAATTATTCTTTTGAGGCGCTTAGCCGACGAGCACGTGTTAGCTCGGTTGCACCTTTATTTACTGTCTGCCTACAGGCTATAACATGATTGACAAATCCTAGGGTTGATCATGTATGACTAAACTCTTGCTAGTCTTCACATTTTATACGACTAGCTTCATGATCATCCAATATAATGTATGGGACGCCTTACTATTGTATATTTGATGTTCTAATATCTTGCGACTGCTACTACTTGCTTGTGATTGAGATACTAGGCTTGTTCATGACCATAGGAGACTGATGGATTGTAGTTAAACCCTCATGTGTCTAAACAGTCGTGACCGTATATCGAGGTGGGTTGCAGTATTCTGGTTCTGGGGCGTTATATAGTTTAAGTGGTGGCCCATGCAGGTCTTGTAAATCAAGATATGTGAGGGTTTATCGAATAGATGTCTCAATCAGTACTCGCCTTTGATCTCTGCTCGTATCTTCTAAATCCCTAAAATCTTGACCTGATCACATGTTTGTGTCGTTGATCTGTCCTGGTCCTTCCTTATTGTTCCCTATGTCGTTTTCTTCAGCGGCATTATCCCTGGACCTGTCGATCAGCAAGGCGGAGTACCACCTGTGGACCAGCAGCAACCAGGAGATCAGGCCCAGCTTTCAGGAGTAGCCTCCAGAGTCATGCCTATTGGAGGAGAGCCACCAGTTCAGCCCGTCCATCCTGCAGATCCTGATGATGGCACTTTGGTGGGTCTCATCAGGTCACTATTAGCCTCCCAGGATCGTCGAGGAGATGCCTTGCACCAGGCAGTGGCAAATGCTCTGACCAGAGGAGGTCATCAGGGTAATAGCGCGGCCAACAGCTTCAAGCGCTTGAACCCTCCCTTCTTCGACGGCAGTGAAGATGTTATCGCTGCTGATGCTTGGCTTCAGGACATGGAGGTGATTCTAGAAGCAGCCAGGACTCCAAAAGATGAAAAGGTGGCTGTGGTGCGCCTACAGTTATTGGATCTTGCCCGCAGCTGGTGGGCGTCGCAGGTCGTCGGATTAGTGGCACCCATTGCCTGGGCAGTCTTCAGGGAGAGATTCCTGACTAAGTATTTCGATGCTGTAGCTCGGTATGACCTACAGACGAGGTTCATCAATCTAAAGCAGATGGGCAGGAAGGTCGATGGATATACGGCCGAGTTTTCCAGACTTAGTCGGTTTGCTCCCACCTTGGTAGCAACCGAGTTCGATAGAGCCCAGCGATTCCAATAGGGGATTCATCTGGAGATTCTATTAGCAGTGGAGCAGTTTGAGCATCAGAATTTTGATACAGTCTTGAGAGCAGCTCGGAGGCACGAATATACCTCCCAGAGGATTGTGGATAGGACCGGAGGTCAGAAGCGATCCCATAGCCAGATGAATCAGTCATCAGCACCAGCCCCGGCAGCCAGGGCCTTGACCATTGGAGCTTCGAGGAGGGCGGCCTCAGTGACGTCGGTTCAGCATTCAACCCCGACGCACCCTCAGCAACAGAAACAGAAGCAGTCTTCCGCAGTGGGATATTCATACTGCGAGAAGCCAGGGCATGTGGTATCAGAGTGTCGCAGAGCACATGGTTTGTGCTTGGTTTGTGGTGCCCCGGACCACAGGGTTAGGAATTGCCCGAACAGGAGGAGTTCATCGGCCTTCTCTAGTCCTTCAGTTAGAGGACCAGCACCAGTCCAGCAGTAGCAGCAGCTACAGTACCCGTTCCCGAGGCCATTGCCGACGCAGGCCCAGGCATTCCAGCAGCAGAGACCGCAACAGTATGCCCAAGCCCAAGCCTTGATCCAAAGCAGGCAGAGAAGTTTTCAGCAGAGGGATACCGTACCCAGAGGACATGGCCAAGTGCTGGCTTTGACCATGGGAGAGGAAGGATTGGCACTGGTGAGGTGGTGGCAGGTACTATTCTCGTCAACACCTTTCCAGCTTCATTATTATTTGATTCTGGTGCCTCGCATTCATTTATGTTTGCACGATTCGCGACACGGGTGGGACTGGAGCCCGAGTCATTATCAGTAAGGCTCAATATACTTACTGGTAACGAACTTGTGGGAGTAGATAGAGTATTTTCCTCGTGTCGGATCATAGTTAGCGGTAGAGAATTTCTCGCTAGATTGATAGAGTTCCCGATGGCCGATTATGATGTGGTCTTAGGGATGGATTGGTTGAGGAACCAGTATGCTAGGATAGACTGCCATCTTGGCAGGGTTGTTTTTAGCATTCCAGGCGAGCCGGAGTTTTCCTTCTCCCGAGGCGAAGTTGAACCTTCTCCTCCCGTATTGCGGATGGCAGTAGCAGCAATACAGTTACCCCCGGATCGTCGAAGAGTTCCCTGATGTTTTCCCAGAAGAGCTTCTAGGAATGCCGCCAGAGCGAGAGATCGAGTTTACCATCGACTTGATTCCCAGAACAGCCCCAGTGTCAGAGAGAGTCTACAGAATGGCGCCGTCAGAGCTAGAGATATTGTACATGATGATTGAAGAACTCAGAACCAAGGGATTCATTCGTGCTAGTAGATCGCCTTGGGGAGCCCTGATGCTTCTTGTGAAAAAGAAGGATGGTACGTCCAGATTATGTGTTGACTATCGTACCTTGAACTCAGTGACAATCAAGAACAGATACCCTCTCCCGAGGATAGATGACTTGTTTGATCAACTCAAAGGGGCGTCAGTATTTTCGAAGATTAACTTGCGGTCAGGATACCATCAGATCAAAGTCAGAGAGCAGGACATCCCGAAGACAGCTTTCAGATCCCGGTATGGGTATTAGGAGTTCCTTGTCATGCCCTTTGGAGCAACCAATGTGCCGGCTGTATTCATGGACCTCATGAATCGTATCTTTATGCCCTACTTGGACCAGTTCGTGATTGTGTTCCTAGACGACATCCTAGTCTATAGCAAGAATAAGGTGGAGCATGAGCAGCATCTCCGAGTTGTCCTCCAGATTCTCAGAGAGCACCAGTTGTATGCCAAGTTTAGTAAATGCGAGTTCTGGCTCGATCGTATTTCGTACTTGGGTCATATCGTCACCCGAGGAGGAGTTGAAGTGGATCCCCAGAAGATCGTAGCTATAGAATCATGGCCAGTACCTAGCACAGTTACAGAAGTTCGTAGCTTTCTTGGATTGGCCGGCTACTACCGACGATTTGTTTCAGACTTTGCTCGAATTTCAGCGCCATTGACCCAGTTGACCCGCAAGGATGTGCAGTTTGCTTGGACAGCAGAGTGCCAGGATTCTTTTGAGAAGTTGAAGCGAGGCTTGATCACGGCACCCATTCTCACGCTTCCAGATGGAACCGAGGGATTCTCAGTATATTACGATGCTTCAGGCAGAGGTTTAGGATGTGTTCTGATGCAGCTTGGAAAGGTAATAGCTTATGCGTCACGCCAACTTCGTGATCATGAGAGGAATTACCCAACCCATGACTTGGAGTTGGCAGCATTAGTGTTTGCGCTTAAGTTGTGGAGGCACTACTTGTATGGAGATAGGGTAGAGATTTTCACCGACCACAAGAGCCTGAAGTATGTATTCACTCAGAAGGAACTTAATATGCGATAGAGGAGATGGCTGGAGCTTCTTGTGATTATCATGTCAATTTGCAGTATCATCCAGGAAAGGCCAATGTCGTAGCAGATGAATTGAGCAGGAGAGCAGGAGTTTATCTTCTAACAGCGCAACCAGAGTTGTTAGCAGATCTTCAGAGGATGGACATATAAGTTGTCCTTCCTACCAATGCGGCATTGATGGCCAGCATGCAAGTTCAGTCCACTATAGTTGAAAGGATCCGGATGGCGCAGTCAGCAGATTCCAAGCTTCAGCGACTCAGAGCAGAGTGTGAGGCGGGACGTAGACCAGAGTTATGCATTCATGATGATGGTACACTTCGATATGGTAAGCGTCTTTGTGTATCCAGCAGAGATATCAGATAGGAGATCATGGCAGAAGCTCACAGTTTGCAGTATTCCATTCATCCTGGTGGTACAAAGATGTACCGTGGCATCCGATAGCACTTTTGGTGGAATGGCATGAAGCGGGAGATAGCTCGGTTTGTCTCTCGGTGTTTGGTTTGCTAACAAGTCAAGGCTGAACATCAAAGGTCAGCTGGACTTCTTCAGTCTTTGCCGATTCCAGAATGGAAATGGGAGCATATAACCATGAATTTCGTGACTGGATTACCTAGATCACCAGCTGGTAGAGATGCTATCTGGGTTATAGTCGACCGGCTCACGAAGGTGGCTCACTTTCTTTCGTTCAGAGTAGGTCAGTCGACGGCACAGCTAGCAAAGATGTACCTCAGGTTGATAGTCAGGATGCATGGAGTACCAGTCAGTATCACCTCGGATCGAGATTCCAGATTCACTTCAAACTTTTGGCAGAGTCTCCAGAAGGGTTTGGGGACCCGCCTCCAGTTCAGTTCAGCTTATCACCCGCAGACAGATGGTCAGTCGGAGCGCACGATCCAGACCCTTGAAGATATGTTGCGGTCATGTACACTCGACTTTGGTGGTTCATGGGAAGATCACCTGCACCTGGTGGAGTTCTCGTACAACAATAGTTTCCAAGCCAGTATCCAGATGGCTCCGTTCGAGGCACTGTATGGCAGGAAGTGCAGATCCCCGCTAGCATGGGACGATATTGGAGAAAGGCAGATGTTCGGTCCGAAACTTATTGCCCAGACAATCGAAGTGGTCAGGAGAGTCCGAGATCATATTCGCGTTGCTCAAGATCGCCAGCGTCATTGGGCCGATTCTCATCGGCGCCCTCTTGAGTTTTCTGTCGACGACCATGTATTCCTGAGGATTTCGCCTAACCGTGGCGTCATTCGTTTCGGCGTATGGGAAAAGCTTAGTCCTAGGTATATAGGGCCGTTCGACATCCTGGAGCGAGTAGAAGATGTGTCCTATCGTCTCGCTCTTCCGTCGTCGCTAAGCGAGGTATATGACGTATTCCATGTATCCCAACTACAACAGTATATCCCGGATCTGAGTCATGTCCTTGATCATTCTGAATTGGTTGTTGGTACCAACCTTTCGTATGAGGAGAGGCCCGTATCCATATTGGACCGAAGAAAGAAGATACTCAAGAACAAGACTATCAAGTTAGTCCGTGTTGCTTGGGGTCATCACTCTTTGGATGAGTCAACGTGGGAGCGTGAGGATGATATCCGATCGCGATATCCCGACCTGTTTGAATCGTGAGGTATAATGTCTTCCTTATGCCTCATGGCTTTGATTCCTTGCTTGCATAATTGATTGCCTGATTGCTTGACTAGTATAGCTTGCCTA
Organism: Iris pallida; assembly: GCA_029216955.1. NCBI lineage: Eukaryota > Viridiplantae > Streptophyta > Magnoliopsida > Asparagales > Iridaceae > Iris > Iris pallida. The sequence continues at coordinate 1,692,426 of JANAVB010023599.1, forward strand.
TGATTAATATAGCTTGTCCTTGCATCTCTAGCCTCTTGATTAAATTTCGAGGACGGAATTTTTTTAAGGTGGGTAGAGTTGTAATACCTGTGGTTCGTATTACGTATCTTGGTATACGTGTACGTATTTTGACTCGTATTGCATGTCTCCCTACTTGGTTTAATTGGCATTTTCATTGCTTGGTTCACCTTAGGATTGGTTCGGCTAGGCTTGGGTTGCTTATTTGGTTCATCATGAACCAAGTGGAGAGCCCCTACCTACCACCACCATCCCTATTTATATTCCACCTACCTTTCTCTCTCCTCATAAACTCAGCATTACTTCTCTTCTCTTTTAATTGCTCCTCTCCTCCTCCTGCGTAGAGCACCACCTACCGTAGTAGGCAAGTGCAACTTGCTTCATGGAGGAACCCGATTTTTATCGTTCCATTCTCTTCCTCACAACACTCTAAGTCACTTTAGTATTTAGAAATTTCGAATTCCATGGCTCATTCTATGTAGATCTAAGTTTCTAGTATTTTTAATCTTCTTGGTTTTGATCTATTAAAATAACTTGTTTTCGAAAACTAAGAGTTCCATGTAGTAGGCCTCATGATTTTGCACAAGTTTGGTTTTGGGATGGCAGGATTTCACCAAGTCCTGGCCGGGATGGAGTTCCTGAGCTTTTACGCATGTTTGCTTTGGCCACGGGGAGAAGATGAAGTTTTACGCACACGTTCTAACGTGTTAGCGTAGTGTTCAGCCTTTTGCGCACACGTTTTACGTGCTAGCGTAGTATTCAGTTTTTTACGCTCACGTCTTAACGTGTTAGCGTAGTTCCCTTTTGCGTACACGCATCGCGTGCCAGCATACTTTATTTTACGCTGAGCCAACGATTTTACGCTCGGGACTCTCCCGCTCGCGTAAAATCGAGCTCGCGTAAAAGAAATCCCCAGCTCGAGTCGGCTCCCACAAGCGTAAAGTTTGTCCGAGTTTTCCTTGCGTAAAGTTTTACTCGCGTAAAGTGCTCGAGAGTTTGCGTGCGTAAAATTTTACGCGCGTACAATCTCGCTAGCGTAAAGCCTGGCTAGAGTAAATCTCATCCGTGTGCTTCCTTGCTCGCGTAGAGCTTGCTAGCGTAAAGCTCACACGTAAAGTTTCACTAGCGTAACCGGTAGTACATGCGTAGAAACTTGAGTTCCTACGGCGTACACCTTTACCCTTTCTTATATTTTTACGCCCATTTTATATCCTTACCCCTTTTGTCATGAACTTGATAATCACGAATTTATTTAATATGTTTGGAAATGATAATTGAACATGGCATGGTATGACAAGTATACCTGACATAATTATCTCGAATTGCTGTTGCGACGGCTAACATGACCTGACTTGACAAGAATGATTGACCTGGACACCGTGGACGATTGTGTTTATACAAATAAACAAGTACTGTCTTGCATCATGTCTAGGACGGGGACCCCTGAATACCACGGTCAGGGGCACCTACTGAAATTGACTAAGGCTAATTAACTAGAATAATTCAGTAGACATGAAGAGATTTCCAGCTACAGGCAATCCCGTTATCTAGGCGCATTCAGTGGACTTGTAGCCTACCGACGAGTAGGGCACATTTCCAGCACACAGTCACGTGTTGCATTCTTCATAAACGGACATTCGACCTGGATAACCGGATGGTCTGCAGGGCTTGTGGCTGTTGGGATAATCTCATTGCATCTTGCTAGTAACTAGGCTTGTGATAACCCTAGTTAGTTAAAAGTATCAAGCCGTACTCATTGCTTGGCCGTGATTGATTGGATGGAATTTAGCCCAGCTTAGTCTTGCCCTAATCCTGTGCAAGATTGTTACATGACGGAATTATTTATGCTTGCCTTAACAATAATGATCGGGGGTCCAGTTCTGTTCAGGCGAAGGGTTACAACCCCGGTCCTTGTTTGGTTTAAGGGTTGTAACCTGGCTCCCGGAGCAGTTCTGTGTCCTCTTTTCGTTTATTGTCTTATCGCAACCCCATGCCACGTTCGTCATGTTTTACCTTACCTTAATACCATGACTATTTATGCTTACCTTGACAAGAAAGATCAGGGGCAAGGTTCTGTTCAGGCGAAGGGTTACAACTCCGGTCCTTGTTTGGTTTAAGAGTTGTAACCTGGCTCCCGGAGCAGTTCTGTGTCTTCTCCTCGTTGTTGTCCTATTTGCATCTCGTGTCATGCTCGTCCTGTTTTACAAGAATATGACATGACATGGTTACCTATGATTGCCTGAATAAATAAAGATCATGGGCAAGGTTCTGTTCAGGCGAAGGGTTACAACTCCGGTTCTTGTTTGGTTTAATAGTTGTAACCTGGCTTCCGGAGCAGTTCCTTATCCTCTCTTCGTTTATTGTCTTATTTTTACCCTATGCCAAGACTAATCATGTTTTACTTACCAACAGTATTTGAGACGGGTTTCTATTCAGGTGAAGGGCTGCAACCCCGGTCCTTGTTTGGTTTAAGGGTTGTGACCTGGCTACTTGAATGGTTTCTTCGTATTCAGTTTACTGTTGTTATCTCTATTATTATCAGTTCTTTATTTATTATTTATCTTTAATACTCTATTGTGATATGCTGGTTTTAGTTCCTAAGTGAAGCCTCCTTTGTGACGCTTGCTCTTTCTGGGGTCTGACCCAACTGGTTTTGTGTGGCCAGATATCGGAGAAGCTCCAGAGGTTCTACCTACCTTCCAGCCAGATGGTGACCACCAGGCGTAACCCTGGCAACGAGTGGGTTTCTTTTGTTCTTCCACTTCATTGTAAATTATTCTTTTGAGGCATTTAGCCGATGAGCACGTGTTAGCTCGGTTGCACCTTTATTTACTGTCTGCCTACGGGCTATAACATGATTGACAAATCCAAGGGTTGATCATGTATGACTAAACTCTTGCTAGTCTTCAAATTTTGTACGACTAGCTTCATGATCATCCAATATGTAATGTATGGGACGCCTTACTATTGTATATTTGATGTTCTAATATCTTGTGACTGCTACTACTTGCTTGTGATTGAGACACTAGGCTTGTTCATGACCATAGGAGACTGATGGATTGTAGTTAAACTTTCATGTATCTAGACAGCCGTGACCGTATAGCGAGGTGGGTTGCACTTCAATATACGTAGCTGGCTATGTACGCCCCCGCTCTCCAGTATTCTGGTTCTGGGACGTTACATGGTTTAAGTGGTAGCCCATGCAGGTCTTGTAAATCAAGATGTGTGAGGGTTTACCGAATAGATGTCTCAATCAGTACTCGTCTTTGATCTCTGTTCGTATCTTCTAAATCCCTAAAATCTTGACCTGATCACATGTTTGTGTCGTTGATTTATCCTGGTCCTTCCTTATTGTTCCCTATGTCGTTTTCTTCAACGACATTATCCCTGGACCTGCCGATCAGCAAGGCGGAGCACCACCTGTGGACCAGCAGCAACTAGGAGATCAGGCCCAGCATTCAGGAGTAGCCTCCAGAGTCATGCCTATTGGAGGAGAGCCACCAGTTCAGCCCGTCCAGCCTGCAGATCCTGATGATGGCACTTTGGTGGGTCTCATCAGGTCACTATTAGCCTCCCAGGATCGTCGAGGAGATGCCTTGCACCAGGCAGTGGTAGATGCTCTGACCAGAGGAGGTCATCAGGGTAATAACGTGGCTAACAGCTTCAAGCGCTTGAACCCTCCCTTCTTCGACGGCAGTGAAGATGCTATCGCTGCTGATGCTTGGCTTCAGGACATGGAGGTGATTCTAGAAATAGCCAGGACTCCAGAAGATGAAAAGGTAGCCATGGTGCGCCTGCAGTTATTGGATCTTGCCCGCAGCTGGTGGGCATCGCAGGCCGTCGGATTAGTGGCACCCATTGCCTGGACAGTCTTCAGGGAGAGATTCCAGACTAAGTATTTCGATGTTGTAGCTCGGTACGACCTACAGACGAGGTTCACCAATCTAAAGCAGATGGGCAGGACGGTCGATGGATATGCGGCCGAGTTTTCCAGGCTTAGTCGGTTTGCTCCCACCTTGGTAGCAACCGAGTTCGATAGAGCCCAGCGGCTCCAACAGGGGCTTCATATGGAGATTCTATTTGCAGTGGAGCAGTTTGAGCATCAGACTTTTGATGCAGTCTTGAGAGCTGCTCGGAGGTACGAGTATACCTCCCAGAGGATCGTGGATAGGACCGAAGGTCGGAAGCGATCCCATAGCCAGATGAATCAGTCATCAACACCAGCCCCCGCAGCCAGGGCCTTGACCATTGGAGCTCCGAGGCGGGCGGCCTCAGTGACGTCGGTTCAGCATTCAACCCCGATGTACCCTCAGCAGCAGAAACAGAAGCAGTCTTCCGCAGTGGGATGTTCATACTACGGGAAGCCAGGGCATGTGGTATCAGAGTGTCGCAGAGCATAGGATTTGTGCTTGGTTTGTGGTGCCCCGGACCACAGGGTTGGGAATTGCCCGAACAGGGAGAGTTCATCGGCCTTCTCTAGTCCTTCAGTTAGAGGACCAGCACCAGTCCAGCAGCAGCAGCAGCTGCAGTACCCGTTCTCGAGGCCATTGCCGACGCAAGCCCAGGCATTCCAGCAGCAGAGACCGCAACAGTATGCCCAAGCCCAAGCCTTGATCCAGAGCAGGCAGAGAAGTTTTTAGCAGAGGGATCCCGCACCCAAAGGACATGGCCAAGTGCTGGCTTTGACCATGGGACAGGAAGGATTGGCACCAGGTGAGGTGGTGACAGGTACTATTCTCGTCAACACCTTTCCAGCTTCAGTATTATTTGATTCTAGTGCCTCGCATTCTTTTATGTTTGCACGATTCGCGACACGGGTAGGACTGGAGCCCGAGTCATTATCAGTAAGGCTCAATATACTTACATAGTAACGGACTTATGGGAGTAGATAGAGTGTTTTCCTCATGTCGGATCGTAGTTAGCGGTAGAGAATTCCCCGCTAGATTGATAGAGTTCCCGATGGCCGATTATGATATGGTCTTAGGGATGGATTGGTTGAGGGACCAGTATGCTAGGATAGACTGCCATCTTGGCAGGGTTATTTTTAGCATTCCAGGCGAGCCGGAGTTTTCCTTCTTCCGAAGCGAAGTTGAACCTTCTCCTTCCGTATTGCGGATGGAAGTAGCAGCAGTGCAGTCACCCCGGATCGTCGAAGAGTTCCCTGATGTTTTCCCAGAAGAGCTTCCAGGAATGCCGCCAGAGCGAGAGATCGAGTTTACCATCGACTTGATTCCCGGAACATCCCTAGTGTCAGAGAGAGTCTACAGTATGGCACCGTCAGAGCTAGAGATATTGTACAAGATGATTGAAGAACTCAGAACCAAGGGATTCATTCGTGCTAGTGGATCGCCTTGGGGAGCCCCGATGCTTCTTGTGAAAAAGAAGGATGGTACGCCCAGATTATGTGTTGACTATCGTACCTTGAACTCAGTGACAATCAAGAACAGATACCCTCTCCCGAGGATAGATGACTTGTTTGATCAACTCAAAGGGGCGTCAGTATTTTTGAAGATTGACTTGCGGTCAGGATACCATCAAATCAGAGTCAGAGAGCAGGACATCCCGAAGACAGCTTTCAGATCCCGGTATGGGCATTGGGAGTTCCTTGTCATGCCCTTTGGAGCAACCAATGCGCCGGCTGTATTCATAGACCTCATGAATCGTATCATTATGCCCTACTTGGACTAGTTCGTGATTGTGTTCCTAGACGACATCCTAGTCTATAGCAAGAATGAGGCGGAGCATAAGCAGCATCTCCGAGTTGTCCTCCAGATTCTCAGAGATCACCAGTTGTATGCCAAGTTTAGTAAATGCGAGTTCTGGCTCGATCGCATTTTGTACTTGGGTCATATCGTCACCCGATGAGGAGTTGAAGTGGATCCCCAGAAGATCGTGGCTATAGAATCATGGCCAGTACCTAGCACAGTTGCAGAAGTTCGTAGCTTTCTTGGATTGGCCGGCTAGTACCGGCGATTTGTTTCAGACTTTGCTCGAATTTCAGCGCCATTGACCCAGTTGACCCGCAAGGATGTACAGTTTGCTTGGACAGCAGAGTGCCAGGATTCTTTTGAGAAGTTGAAGCGAGGCTTGATCACGGCACTCTTTTTCACGCTTCCAGATGGAACCGGGGGATTCTCAGTATATTGTGATGCTTTAGGCAGAGGTTTAGGATGTGTTCTGATGCAGCATGGGAAGGTAATAGCTTATGCGTCACGCCAACTTCGTGATCATGAGAGGAATTATCCAACCCATGACTTGGAGTTGGCAGTAGTAGTGTTTGCGCTTAAGTTGTGGAGGCACTACTTGTATGGAGATAGGGTGAAGATTTTCACCGACCACAAGAGCCTGAAGTATGTATTCACTCAGAAGGAACTTAACATGCGACAGAGGAGATGGCTGGAGCTTCTTGTGGATTATGATGTCAATTTGCAGTATCATCCAGGAAAGGCCAATGTCGTAGCAGATCTTCAGAGGATGGGCATACAAGTTGTCCTTCCTACCAATCCGGCATTGATGGCCAGCATACAAGTTCAGTCCACTATAGTCGAAAGGATCCGGATGGCGCAGTCAGCAGATTCCAAGCTTCAGCGACTCAGAGCAGAGTGTGAGGCGGGACGTAGACCAGAGTTATGCATTCATGATGATGGTACACTTCGACATGGTAAGCGTCTTTGTGTACCCAGCGAAGATATCAGACAGGAGATCATGGCAGAAGCTCACAGTTTGCAGTATTCCATTCATCCTGGTGGTACGAAGATGTACCGTGACATCCGACAGCACTTTTGGTGGAATGGCATGAAGCGGATGATAGCCCGGTTTGTCTCTCGGTGTTTGGTTTGCCAACAAGTCAAGGCTGAACATCAGAGGTCAGCTAGACTTCTTCAGCCTTTTCCAATTCCAGAATGGAAATGGGAGCATATAACCATGGATTTTATGACTGGATTACCTAGATCCCCAGTTGGTAGAGATGCTATCTGGGTTATAGTCGACCGGCTCACGAAGGTGGCTCACTTTCTCCCGTTCAGAGTAGGTCAGTCGACGGCTCAGCTAGCAGAGATGTACCTCAGGTTGATAGTCAGGATGCATGGAGTACCAGTCAGTATCACATCGGATCGAGATTCCAGATTCACTTTGTACTTTTGGCAGAGTCTCCAGAAGAGTTTGGAGACCCGCCTCCAGTTCAGTTCAGCTTATCACCCGCAGACAGATGGTCAGTCGGAGCGCACGATCCAGACCCTTGAAGATATGTTGCGGTCATGTACACTCGACTTTGGTGGTTCGTGGGAAGATCACCTGCACCTGATGGAGTTCTCGTACAATAATAGTTTTCAAGCCAGTATCCAGATGGCTCCGTTCGAGGCACTGTATGGCAGGAAGTGCAGATCTCCGCTAGCATGGAACGATATTGGAGAAAGGCAGATGCTCGGTCCGGAACTTATTGCCCAGACAATCGAAGTGGTCAGGAGAGTCCGGGATCATCTTCGCGTTGCTCAAGATCGCCAGCGTCATTGGGCCGATTCTCATCGACGCCCTCTTGAGTTTTCTGTCGGCGACCATGTATTCCTGAGTATTTTGTCTAACCGTCGCGTCATTCGCAACCACGTTGGCCTTCCCCGGATGGTTCTGTAAAGATATATCAAAATCCTTCATCAGCTCTAACCATCGCCTCTGCCTCATATGCAGCTCCTTCTGGGTAAATACGTACTTCAAGCTCTTGTGATCTGTATAGATCTCAACTCGCTCTCCGTACAAGTAGTGTTTCCACAACTTCAAAGCAAAGATGACCGCTGCCAGCTCCAGATCGTGGGTAGGATAGTTCCTCTCATGAGGACGTAACTGCCTAGATGCATAGGCAATCACCTTCCCGTGCTGCTGAAGTTCACAACCTAAACCCCGTCCTGAAGCGCCACTGTAGATCGTATAACCACGAGATCCAGATGGCGGCGTCAAGATAGGAGCTGTAGTCAACCTCTTCTTCAGCTCCTCAAAGGCGGCCTGGAACTCCTTGGACCAAACAAACTCCTCGTCCTTCCTGGTAAGTCGGGTCATCGGCTGGGCAATCCTGGAAAAGTCCTGTACGAACTTCCGGTAATAACCTGCCAGACCCAGAAAACTCTGAACCTCTACTACTGAGCTCGGCGTAGACCAGGACTCCACTGCAGAAATCTTCTTCGGATCCACTGAAATCCCCTCGCCAGAGACAACATGGCCTAGAAACTCCACGTGATCCAAGAAGAACTCGTACTTCGACAGCTTCCCATACAGCTGCTCCCTTCTGAGAGTGTCCAACATAATCCTCAGGTGCTCCTCGTGCTCCTCTAGCGTCTTCGAATAGATGAGAATGTCATCGATGAAGACCACCATGAACTTGTCAAGGTAATGATGGAATACCTTGTTCATCAAGTTCATGAATACCGCCGAGGTGTTGGTCAACCCAAACGGCATGACGGTATACTCATACTATCCATAACGGGTCCGAAATGCAGTCTTCGGAATGTCATCCCGCTTCACCTTCAGCTGATGGTACCCGGAACGCAAGTCGATCTTCGAGAACACCCTCTCCCCGCTCAACTGGTCGAACAAGTCATCAATCCTAGGCAAAGGATACTTGTTCTTGATAGTAAGGTTGTTGAGCGCCCTGTAATCGATGCACATACATACCGTACCATCCTTCTTCGGGACGAAAAGAACTGGCGCGCCCCAAGGTAAAAAACTAGATCGGATAAAGCCCTTGTCCTATAGCTTGTCGACCTATTTCTTCAACTCCGCTAACTCACTGTTGTTGATTCTATAGACGTATTATGAGATAGGCTCAGCGCCCGACACTAAATCTATAGAGAACTCAACATCACGATCTGGCGGCATCCCAGGCAACTCCTCGGGAAAAACATCTAAGAACTCGGGAAAAACATCCAAGAACTCGCCAACAAAGCTCCGCAAAATCCATCTCCTGGCTCCGCTGCACCTCGGGTGAACTCAAACTCTGGCTCTCCCAGCGGCCTGAACAGAATCCTGCCTCCTCTGCAGTCTATGCTAGCATGGTGCATGCTCAACCAGTCCATACCGAGTACCACATCGTAACTCGAAAGTGGTATTACGAGCAAACACGCACTCAGCTCCCGGCCTCTCAAAAAACTCTCCGTCCCTTGTAAACATTATTAACCAGGATGATGCCATTTCCAGTAATAATCTTGTAAGTCCTACCAAGATACTCAATAATGATATTGTGCCTACGAGCAAAAGAAACAGACACAAAACAGTACGTAGCACCATAATCAAACAAGGCTAGAGCAGGAAAAGAATCGAGCAGAACAGAACCTGCGACAACATCTGCTATAGGCTCCATCTCCTCGGCTGCAAGGGCAAAAGTTCTACCCTGAACACCCTTCTACTGGTGGTGCTGGAAAAACTGCTGCTGCTGGGTCGAAAGTGGACCCCACTGCTGAACTACAGGCACTCTAGCTGGTGCCCTCAGAACAGGTGCCCTCTGAGCTGCTCCAACAACACGGGGGTTCTTAGGAGACTCCCGCATCTGATGCCCAGCGGCACCGCAAAAGAGGCACAAACCCAGCCTCCTCTTGCAGAACTCAAAGAGGTGACCGGGCTTCTTACAGTAGTGGCACGGAGGATCATCCTGCCCCTGACGCTGCTGAACCCTCTGGACAGGTGCCCTGGCCTGCACCTGCTGCTGATGATGCTGGAACGGCTGATGCTGAAGCTGAGGGCGCTTAGCAGCCCCTGCGCTGCTACTGGCCCCTGAAAACAAATTACGATACCTCTTGGACTTCAAGCCCCACTCTCTCTCCACCTTCCGAGCCTCCGCATAGACCTCTGCATATGTCGCATAGAAGGAAGGGATCAGGATCTTGATATCCCATGTCAATCCCTCCCGAAAGTGCTCTGCTCGGATCACTGGGTCACTCACCATGTACTCCGCGTATCGGCTCAGCCGGCCGAACTCCGCCGCATACTCCTCCACAGTCATACTGCCCTGCTGCAGGTTCTGAAACTGCCGTACTATGCCGATCTTGTCTGTGGGGGAAAAGAACTTCTCTCTGAACAGGGCCCAAAACTCAGCCCAAGTGTGGCCCTCTCCTGCAAGAGTCGGCTCATTCCGGAACCATGTCCGGGCAACATCTAATAACTGCAAGCCAACCGCCTCGACCTTCAGGTCGTCTGCCAGGCGGGAGGCCCTCATCTGACGCTCGATATCCTCGAGCCAGTCATCAGCATATACAATGCCCTCGGTCCCTCTGAAATCCCTCGGACCCATCTTCTTGAAAGCCTAGATGTCTCCGAGCTTCTGCTGCTGCTGCGCCTCCCGCTATGGAGCCCCATGCTCCACCGCAGCCAGGGCCAACCTATGGGCATCCTCCATGCCCTGGCTCATTGCCTCAGTCTGTCTCATCTGTGTCTCATGCTGGGCCCGCTGGGACTCCAGCACCTGCTGAAAGAATGCGAGCATCTGTCCCATGTCTGTAGGCAGAGGAGGAAACGGAGGAATATCTCCCACCACCGGCAGAGGAGTCCCCTGCTGAGGAGGAGGAGGAACGCCCCCGACAGCTCCCGTCGTAGCCCCCGGCACTGCAGGAAGAGCACCCGCAGTGACCCCAGGGACAGTCATCGAGAGCGCTGGAGG
>JANAVB010023599.1:1708082-1709778 GCA_029216955.1 Iris pallida
CGGCCCGAACTCTGTCTCCAGAGCACAGAATGGTCCTAAGAGGGACTTGTGGGCAATTTGGTTTTGGTGGAGCTTGGGATTTTGGGTAGGCTTGTAGACTAAGTTCCAAGAGCTCAGCATAACTCAGAGTACATAAATCTAGACTCAATGAAATCATAAAATACAGACTCCAGAACACACTGAGAGCTGAAGACTGAGCTGTCATCTGTCTTGAACTGAATGCAGTCGTCGTGTGTCGTATTGAATTAATACAAGTATTATTTGGTCAATGTAGTCATATTTGGTTGACTGTGACTTTGTGTCAACAATCTCCCCCATATTGATAATTGACAAAATAATATATGTATATTTCAATATTCATACCTGGACACAGTGATTGTAATATAGCTCCATAGCTCCCCATAAACGATGCCTGAGCTAAGCGAAAATAGCTCCCCCATAAATCATGAGCGGTGTCGAGCTAGAAACTATAGCTCTCCCCCGTACAAAATGCATAGTACCTGTGATCTGATAGATAATATTTTCCAGAGCAAGAACACAAATATACACAGATATACGAATGCATAGAACCAGTAAAGTTTCCCAAAACAAAAATATACATATGTTTTCTCCCCCTTTTGGCAGTTAGCAATATAAGAAGCAATGAAGTAATGCAACCACACTAAGAGAAGAACAGTATAATTTTAAGCAAAATAAGCACTGACAGAGAATGATAATAAAGATAGATAATGTCATCCACCAAACCATGGCCAACTCATAAACAGAGTACATAAAACCAGCTACATAAATCCATGATAAACTAAATAACTGAAAGCAAAAGTAACTAAGACCATCATCAGTAGTAGCAGCAGCAGATAGTAGCCAGTCTCCATCATGGAGCACGAGAAGGTCCTGGAACATCTGATGGACCAGGGAAAGATCCAACGAAAAGGTCCTGGAACATCTGAAGATCACAAAAGTATCATCTGGATCCATATACTGCATGACCCACGGATCATCATGCGATAACCGCCGCGCTGGATCCCGCTCAATAGGCACATGCATCATGATCGCAGCTGAATACCGCATATCATGCAGAGTTCCCAAGGGCACTAATCTGCAGAGTGGTACGGTAATCATGCTGCGTCCAGCGATCATCTCAATAGCAAAACGATCGCGAAGCATAGTCTGAAGTGAATCCAAGTGGCAGGAGGTGCAGTCTGACCGAGTGAAGGGGCGTCAGGCTCCTCATCAGCAGACAAATCAGTAGCAGCAACAGGCTGAAGGAGTCGTGCCGGAGATAAAAAGGTAGGTGCCGCAGAACGGACAGGCATCAAGTGGTTATGAAAAGCACGAAAGATCATAGGATACAGAGGATAAACCAAAGCTCGTGGTTCCTCCTACAGCGAATCATCCATCCATCATAGTACGTGGAAGATTGAATGAATTCCAAATGAAGATAAGAGCAGAAATTTCAAGATAAGTGATTTCATCAGGGAACCGATCTTGGGTAGAATGGTGTTAGAAATGATCCATGAAGATCAGAAAATATGGGTTGAGATATTTGTCATGAGCTTTCGAGGACGTGTGTAAGGAGTGCACAGATCGTCCTTGAAGCTTTCAAGAGAAAGTCCTTGGGAAATGGAACGAGCGAGCATCAACAAGCCTTTCCCAAGAACTTGGCTCAAGAAGATCAGATATTCTGCTAATTCAAAGT
>JANAVB010023599.1:1715419-1775419 GCA_029216955.1 Iris pallida
GTGCTATCTCCCTGGTCTTCGGAGCAGGCTCTTCGAAGTCCTTGAGGTCAAGCTCGTGAGTCATGAGCTTGCCCATCAAAGTCTCCATAGACATACTTGTGAGATCATTTCCTTCTATGATGGCTGTCACCTTAGGGTTCCAAATCTTTGGTAACCCTCTGAGTAGCTTGCGGATCTTCTCATGGTTTGAGTACTGCTTACCAAGCGAGGATAACGGGTTGATGATGTCGAGGAATCTTGTAAACATTTGAGTGATCGTCTCATTTGGCTTCATCTTAAAGGCTTCGTACTCTTGAGTGAGACGGCTTATCTTTGATTCCTTGACTTGAGTGGTTCCTTCATGCGTCACTTCCAGAAGTCTCCATACTTCATGAGCAGTGGTGCATGTAGAGACCCTGTTAAACTCGTTCCTGTCTATAGCACAGAATAAAGCATTAATAGCCCTAGCATCTAGACTTGCCTGTTTCTTCTCCTCGACAGAATATTTGTCGTGTGGCTTCTCAATGAGGTCACCATCGACAACTATTCTGGCGGGCTTTTTGTAACCGTCAGTTACGACAGTCCACAGGTCAAAGTCTAGAGACTTCAGATAAAAACTCATCCTTGTTTTCCAATATGTGTAGTTAGTCCCATCAAATAGGGGAGGCCTATGAGTGGACTGACCTTCACCATGATTGGAGATCAAGGATTGTGTGGTTGCCATGGATCAGCTCTTAGGATGTTAGTCCTTATAAAGAGAACAGAGCTCTGATACCAATTGAAGAACAGTTTGGCAACTCTAGAGGGGGGGTGAATAGAGTATATATGTATAATGACCAATTAAAAATTAACTCTTTCACTAACAATGAATAATCAGAGTAAAATGCGGAATGTAAATGAAAGACAAGAGAGCATACGCAAACACAGCAATTTTAACCTGGTTTCCCTCGTGGAGGACTAGTCCAGGCCTGAGAACTCTAGCTCAGGATTAAATCCACTATTTGTGAAATAGTAGCTTACAACCCGTGCCTTTACTTCAGAAGAGCACGTCAACTTCTTACAGAGAATCACAGTGGCGATTGCTTGGAATTGTCCAAGCGATTTCTTCACTCTTGCACAAGAATCCTAAATGAGAGATGCTGAGCACTCGAGACTTAGGAGGCTTGTGGCTAGTAGATGAGAAGGGTATGGCTTATAGAGCTTGTAGGAGAGAAGAGAAGAGAAGATTGAGTGATTCAAAATGAGAGAATTCATGCCCTATTTATACTGATTTTAGGGACAGAATTCGGCCAGAATTCGGGTAAGGAAATTCAAAAATTTGGCCGTTGGACAGCTAGCAAACAGCTAACCCTAAAATTAGGGTTCCTGATTTCTAGGGGACAGAGTTCGGCCCGAACTCTGTGTGGAGGCAGAGTTCGGCCCGAACTCTGTCTCCAGAGCACAGAATGGTCCTAAGAGGGACTTGTGGGCAATTTGGTTTTGGTGGAGCTTGGGATTTTGGGTAGGCTTGTAGACTAAGTTCCAAGAGCTCAGCATAACTCAGAGTACATAAATCTAGACTCAATGAAATCATAAAATACAGACTCCAGAACACACTGAGAGCTGAAGACTGAGCTGTCATCTGTCTTGAACTGAATGCAGTCGTCGTGTGTCGTATTGAATTAATACAAGTATTATTTGGTCAATGTAGTCAATATTTGGTTGACTGTGACTTTGTGTCAACACTACGGAAGCGGGGCGTGACAACGTTCGAATATAGTCGTTTGGTGTTGTCCCCGACATTCAATTGGCGGCTTACTCGCCAACTAAATTGGCACTGTCCCCAACACTCCCTAGCCCACTCGCCAACTCAGTTGGCGCACCCACGGAGTGAATTTTCCACGTCCGGTCTCCCGCTCGCCAACTCAGTTGGTGCGCCTTGTCTACTCGCCAAATGAGTTGGTGCGCCCTTCGTGCATTCGGCCACGTATGCCAAGTTCACTCAACCTCGCTAAGTGACTTGGCGGTCCCGCCCTACTCGCCATGTCACTTGGCGAGTCATCCACCAACTTAGAATTTTTTCAAACTTCTTCCTTTACGTAGAATTATCCCAAACTTTTTTACTCTATATGAAAATTTCTGAACCATAAATTCTAGTTATAGATTGGAATGGACTAGATGTTTGCTGACTATATGAAAACAGAACAAAAATCTGAAGAAAAAAGAAAGATTGGTTGGAGTCCACCTCGGCTCCTACATGGTTCTGCCTATGAGCACGAACATTCTGGAGATCGATGTTGTATCGTGTTGGACGCGAACATTTATAACCCATATGTACTAATACGTACCAAAATCGGTGACATCCTTGTATCGTCTTGTTCGAATAGTTTTATGTTGTATTTGTGTTCATGCAACATAGAAATTTACAACCATTATCACTTTGTGTTGCTCTTCGTAGCCTCAGTATGGGTGCCAAAAAAGAGTAATGTGAACACCTTTAGTGAGGATATTTCAGACATGCCATGCATTTAGCATCATTGTGTGCTCAATAGTATTTGGTAAGAATTTAGTATATATGCTCTAAGAATTACTAACCATTACCTAAAAGAAATGAAGATGTTTATATGCGGAAGATTGAGAAATGATGATGATCACGCTATAAAACCTATGTTTAACCTTCACTACAATTCTTGAATTTTGATGTTTAAATTGTTAAAATGTCATCAATTTGACTGTGAACCTGTTGGGAACGCAGTGTAACATGAACTAGAGTTTGGTCAATGAGGTGTGATATTGGATTGGGCCCATGTCTTAAAAAGAAATTTCTATGTAATGTCTGAACCAATTTCAATTATCTATACCGCATGATCATCTCCTACCCCCGATGTGGGACTAAATGACCAACTTCATTGTCACCCCTCTCGAGTGTTCTACTAGAAACGATATACAATCCAACAGAACAAATATACACTATAGTATAATTGAGTTCCTACGTATTAGTATCGCGAGGAGCCACGAAATACATTATGTTTGCAGTGAATTAATCAGATTGTAGAAGAGAAAGAACAGGGGTTTGGGGTCTGATCATATTTGTTTTCGAGAATAAATTGTTTTGGTTTTATGAACATGATAATCTCGACCATTCAATTACACAAACTCAAATAAGAACTCAAAATAATAACTATACGATATGGATGTGACATGTAAATTGTACTAACATTAAAATTTAATGTACTTATTTTACACTTTAGTCTCCTGAAAAAAATCAAAAATATCAGATACATTTAATCCAACAATTTTTTATGGCCGGATTTGAAAAATTAAGAACTCATGGGTTTCCTTAGGATTTTTGAATCTCGATCTTTTTTATGCAGAGTTCTCCCTTTTACGACATGAAAAGATATTTGGTACGTGCGCATCCACCATGCGTAAGCTTGCGTGCCGGGGAGGAGAGCGGAGGGGGTCGAGGAGGTCGGAGACGGAGCAAAGGATGGGGTCCACTGGACACAAACACATCATGTGTGTGCCAAATAACATGGTTGATTTAGACTTTCTTGCAAAATACATTATTGTACTTAGATGCTTCATTTTGTCATACATGCCACTTCGACTGTACTCCTTAAGGACCACGCTTGTACTGCATCTTGTTCTCTAATGGCGACTCTTAGTATGGTGCCAACACTTGTATACAGTATACCGAGTGGGGCTTTACAGTGTCCCATGTTTTTTTTTTTTCTCTCTCTATGGTACTTTGGTGGACCTAGATTGATGTTAACTAGAGCATCTCTACTGTTAATATGGATATGGTAAATCTTAAAACTTGTATCACGTGGAACCGAAAAACTTTTTTTTTTTTCTTTTCAAAAATGATTTCCAATACAAAAATTTTACTTAACTTTTTTGTTAACTAAGATCATAAATTTAAAAGACAATGTGAAACAAGATATCTATTATTAGACATTCAACTTCACAGCCAAAACATCAGCATTTTATAGTAGATTATTCTAATTTAAAATACTAAAAAATATTAGATGTGATTGAATTTTATTGTCATGTGTAAAGGAAAAAAAAAAAAAAAAACTTAAACAAGCCATTTGCATTGGAGACTTATATTATGTGAAAAATTATTGGGTGGTCCGGCATCACCACGTGGCAATGGTGAATGGTGAGCCCGGCCACTAATATCTTGACACTTGGCATAATCTATTATATCACTATATTTCTTTTATTTTCTAGGTAATTTTATTTTAATGTATTTGAAATTAAAAAAAAAACCTGTTTTTTTCTAATTTTATACCAAGTGAATTTGTATATATTAAATATAATTTTTATAACTTTTTCAAAAAAAATTATGCCAATATTATGCCAAGTGTCAAGATATTAGTGGTCGGACTTACCATTCACCATTGGCACGTGGTGAGGTCGGATCACACAATAATTTCTCATATTATGGGATGTCTATTGTAAAATTATTTTTGCCACATAATACAACTCACGAGATATTCTCATATTTGTTTGAAGGGAAACTAGAATTGTAGAATAGTATATTTCTTCTTCTCATTTCATCATATGGCAAGGGCCATATATATAGGTAAAAGGGGCAACCCAAGGGTCATGAGTTACATAACCCAAGGGTCATGAGTTACATGATCCCAAGGGTCATGTGTAACTCATGACATAATGGTGAATATATAAGGGTTTCATAACACTCAGCCTTATTCATCCATTTCCTTGGATCCACTTATGAAATACTTCAGGATTCAATAAGCTAATGGGGTGGATACTGCTGGATCCAGAGTAAACTTAGTTTGCCTCATTAAAACCTTGGCTGTGGAAAATCCAGTGGAAAAAACCATCAGTCCTAAGGAAAAAGAGTACAATCATATAGTTTTACTCCCCCTGATCTATACAAGCTTCAGGCTTGCAGGTCTTTTAGTTGCCTCATCCCTATTCCTCTTACAAGCTTTACAAAAGTACATCGTGGCAGTGTTTTGGTAAACAAATCTGCTAAGTTATTACAAGATTGAATTTGTTGTATTTTGACTTGTCCCTTCTCTTGAAGGTCGTACGTCCAGAAGAATTTGGGGGATATGTGCTTCGTCTTGTCACTCTTCATGTATCCTTTCTGAAGTTGAGCTACGCATGCTGCATTATCTTCAAAAAGGATAGTAGGCTCAAGTTCACCAGTCTTCAGGCCAGTAGATGCCAAAATGTGCTGAATGACGGAGCGAAGCCAAACACACTTGTCACTCCCCAGAACCAGAATACTGGAGAGCGGGGGCGGACATAGCCAGCTACGTATGATGAAATAGAATCCATCTCACCATACGGTCACGGCTGTCTAGATATGTGAGGGTTTCACTACAATCCATCGGTCTCTTAAGGTCATAAAATAGCCTATTGTCTCAATCTCAACCAACTAATAATAGTAACAAGATATCAGATCACTAAATATACAATTGTAAGGCGTCCCAAATATTACATATCCAGATGATCATGAAGCTAGTCGTACAAAATGTAAGGACTAGCAAGAGTTCAGTCATACATGATCAACCCCCGGGGCTTGTCAATCATGTTACAGCCCGTAGGCAGACGGTAAGTAAGTACAATCGAGCTAACACTTGCTCGTCGGCTAAACGCCTCAAAAGAATAATTTACAATATTACAGTGGGAGAACAAAAGAAACCCACTCGATGCCCTGGTTACGCCTGGTGACCACCATCGGGCTGGAAAGCAGGTAGATCCTTTGCTGCTGCTCCGGTATCTGGCCATACAAAACCAGCTGGGTCAGACCCCAGAAAGAGCAAGTGCCACAAGGGAGGCTTCACTTAAGGACTAAAACCAACAAATCATTAGCATTCAACAGGTAAGAAAATAATAAGTAACACAGTTTGGGGTTTGTGCACTACCAATGCACTTATCCCAATCAGAGAAAATAACTAAGTGAAGCATCATTGACATGAAAGAACTGGAGAATCATGCTAAATAAAACATAGCGGGACAATATATGAAGAGAAAACGAAGAAGAAACAAGGTAAGTGATATATATAAAAAAACATTCTTGTACAGAATCAATAAAAGATAGGACATATGGAAAAGCATGCCAGGATGATATACGATGAGATAACCATGGGACTATTCAGATAGCTAGGTTACAACCCGTAAACCAAACAAGGACCGGGGTTGTAACCTTTCGTCTGAACGGAACTTGGTTTCTCTCACCATTTATCGGCAAGATGAATATAAGAAATTAGGTCAAGTAACAATCTGGAGTGACAATCATTATAGTGACAATCTGGAGTGACAATCTTTCAATCATTCTGGTACAATCCTGCAATCAATCAATTCTAGACAATACCAATACTGGACTAGACTCCATCCATTCAATCACGGCCAATCATTGCTTACGGCTTTCTACATTAACTAACTAGGGTTGTCACAATCCTAGTTACTATCAAGATGCAATGAGATATTCCACCAGCCACAAGCCCTGCAGCTAATCCAGGTTATCCAGGCGACTGGGATTCATTAAGCAATTATCAAGAATTATTAGGTGTGCCCCACATGACAGTGGGCTGGAAATGTGCCCTATTCGACGGCAGGCTACAAGTCCAACAATTGTGGCCGGGATAACGGGATCGCCTGTAACTGGGGAAAATCTCTCATGACTACTGAATTATTCTAATCATTAACCTTAGTTTATTTCAATAGGTATCCCTGACCGTGGTACTCAGGAGTCCCATCCTAGACATGATGCGAGACTGGACAAGTGGATTTAACAAGCAAGCAAGAAAGAACCACCCACGGTGTCAAGACAAGTCAAGCTAAGTTATCAGGTCATGTCAAGTCAGGAGTGCGCCACGACGGGCCACTGTTATGTCAGGTTGGTCATGTCAGGAGTGCACCACTATGGGTCACTGTCGTGTTATGCAAGTTCATTGTCATGCCATGCCATGTACAATAGTCATTCCAAATATATTAAGTAAAATCAAGTTCATGACAAAAGGCGTAAGGATATAAAATGGGCGTAAAATATCTAATACAATATCAATATATATAGGACTATAGAAGAGCCAGGCTTAAAGAAAATAAAACCAAATCTTCAAGAGCCAATGGTTTGCGCAAGGGGTCAGGGGGTTGGATTGCGCAGGAGTCAAGTGCACCAGGGGCCAACTGCGCAGGAGTGAGCTGCGCAGGGGTCAGATTGCGCAGAGGATGGATTACGCAGGATCGGGTTGCGCAGCAATGTGTTGTGCAGCAATGGATTGTGCAGAAGATGAACTGCGTAGCAATAGGTTGCGCAGAGGATGGATTGCGCAGAAGATGAACTGCGCAGCAATAGGTTGCGCAGAGGATGGATTGCGCAGCAATGGGTTGCGCCAGCACTGGACTGCGCCAGCACTGGATTGCGCAGCAATAGATTGCGCCGCAATAGATTGCGCCAGCACTGAAGAGCACTGGACTGGCTAGATGGACTGCGCCAGCGCTAAAGAGCACTGGACAGGCTGGATTGCGCCCGGGACAGAAGATCATCTCCTCCAAAGCTGAGAGCAATGGCCATGGAATTTTGAAATTTCAAAAGACCATAACTAGGTCAAATCTCAATGAAATTCTACTTTGCAAAGGTCTAAGTTGTGTAAAATTAATTTCTCTTCCACATGGAACAATCAAAACATGAAAATGAACAAAATTTATAGATCAAAACTACCATTTTTTCGAAAATACTTCAATCCTAGATCTACAAAATTTTAAGCTCCAAATGGAGAAAACTCAAGATCTAATGTTACTTAGAATGAACTAATAAAGCTATTAGACAAATAAAATGTAGCCCTTAAGTGATAGCAAGATGCAACTTGCCTAGAGCTTGGGTGTAGGTGGAGAGGAGGAAGAAGAAGAAAATAAAAATGAGGAGAGAGAGAGGAAGTTTGATATTTATGGGAGGGGGTGGTTCACCATGTCAAACCAAAATAAACCGAACCAAGCCAAGCCAAGTCATGTTGAACCAAGTCAAGGCCAATAACTCTCCCTAGCAATTTAAACCAAATAAATCATGAAATAAACCCAAGCTTCACTAATCCAAAATAATAAACCAATGAACCATTAAAACCAATTGAACTATCAATGCCAATAAAATCAAGCCAATGCAAAATAAGCCAAGATAACTAATCACGAAAAATTAAATATGGGTCCAAAACACGTATACGTACACTAAATACGTATCACGAATTTGGAACATTACATCCTATCCACCTTAAAAGAATTTCGTCCTCGGAATTTAATCAAGAGGCTAGAGATGTAAGGGAAAGCTATTCTATCATAGGCAATCTACCACTATCAATCAATCATACAATCATTCATGCAAGCAAGGATTCGAAGCGTAAGGCATAAGGAAGATATTACACCTTACGAGTCAAACCAGCCGGGATGACCTGATCAGATATCATCCTCATGCTCCCAAGTTTGACTCTCCCAAAGAGGGATGACTCTAAGCAACACGGACTAAACTGATAGTCTTGCGCTCGAGGTCTCTCTCTTTGGTCAAACATGGACACGGGCCTATCCTCATACGAAAAGGTTGGTACCAATAACCAGTTTCGAATGACCTAGGATATGGCTCGGGTCTGGGATGTTCCGTCGCAATCAGGATACATAAAATACGTCATGCACCCCGTAAAACAACGGTAGAAAAGCAAGATAAGAGGACACATATACCTCTCGGCCGATTCTGAACCTGAGCCTGGGCTAGGGCAAACTGCCGCGGGTTCTGTTGCTGGAAGGTCTGGGCCTGAGTCGGCAATGGCCCCGGGAACGGAAACTGCTGTTGCTGGTGAACAGGAGCTGGTGCTGGTGCTGGTGCTGGTCCCCTAACCGAGGGACTAGATACTATCGATGCTGAATCAACTCTGAATGGGTAGGACCCTACCCTATGGTCCGGTGCTCCACACAATAAACATAATCCCAACGCCTTGCGACACTCTGCTACCACGTATCCAGGCTTTCCACAATAAGAACAGCCCATGGCGGAAGACTGCGCTTGCTTCTGTTTCTGCTGAGAGTACGTGACCGATGTCACTAAGGCCGCCTGCCTCGGAGTTCCAATTGTTAAGGCCCTGACTGCCGGGGCTGGTGCTGTCGACTGGGTCATCTGGCCGTGAGAATGCTTTCGACCTCCGGTCCTGTCCATGATCCTGTGGGAGGTATACTCGTGCCTCCTGGCTGCCCTCAGTACTGCATCAAAGGTCTGATGCTCAAACTGTTCTACTGCCAAAAGAATCTCGAGATGGAGCCCCTGCTGAAATTGCTGAGCTCTGTCATACTCGGTTGCCACCAAGGTGGGAGCAAACCGACTGAGTCTAGAAAACTCGGCCGTATATCCGTCGACCGTCCTTCCCATCTGCTTCAGGTTGCTGAATCGGGTCTGCAGATCGTACCGAGCCACAGCGTCGAAGTACTTGGTCTGGAATCTCTCATGAAATACTGCCCATGCAATAGGGGCCACTAATTCCACGGCCTGTGCAGCCCACCAGCTGCGGGCAAGATCTAATAACTGCAGGCGCACCACGGCCACCTTCTCGTCTTCGGGAGTCTTGGCTGCTTCTAGAATCACTTCAGTATCCTGAAGCCAAGCATCTGCAGCGATCGCATCTTCGCTGCCATCGAAGAATGGAGGGTCCAGGCGCTTGAAACTGTTCGCTGTACTATTCCCATGATGACCACCTCTGGTCAAAACATCTGCCACTGCCTGGTGCAAGGCGTCTCATCGACGATCCTGGGAAGCTATCAAGGTCCTGATGAGACCTACCAAGGTGCCATCATCCGGCTCTGCAGGCTGAACGGGCTGAACTGGTGGTACTGGTTCTCCAGGAGGCACGGCTCGGGAGGCTGCTGCTGAGGACTGATCTTGATCTTCTTGTTGTTGCTGGACTGCCGGCTGGGCTCCTTCCGGCTGATCAACATGAACGATGTCACTGAAGCAATGACATCAGGGATATTAAGGAAGGACCAGGATAGAACAATGATGCAAGCATGTTATCAAGTCAGGGATCAAGGAGATATGAAGATACGAGTGGAGATCAAAGGCGAGTACAGATTGAGACATCTATCTAGCAAACCCCCACATATCTTGATTGACAAGACCTGCATGGGCCACCACTTAAACCATGTCACGCCCCAGAACAAGAATACTGGAGAGCGGGGGCAGACATAGCCAGCTACGTATGATGAAATAGAATCCATCTCACCATACGGTCACGGCTGTCTAGATATGTGAGGGTTTCACTACAATCCATCGGTCTCTTAAGGTCATAAAATAGCCTATTGTCTCAATCTCAACCAACTAATATTAGTAACAAGATATCAGATCACTAAATATACAATTGTAAGGCATCCCAAACATTACATATCCAGATGATCATGAAGCTAGTCGTACAAAATGTAAGGACTAGCAAGAGTTCAGTCATATATGATCAACCCCCGGGGCTTGTCAATCATGTTACAGCCCGTAGGCAGATGGTAAGTTAGTACAATTGAGCTAACACTTGCTCGTCGGCTAAACGCCTCAAAAGAATAATTTACAATATTACAGTGGAAGAACAAAAGAAACCTACTCGATGCCCTGGTTACGCCTGGTGACCACCATCGGGCTGGAAAGCAGGTAGATCCTTTGCTGCTGCTCCGGTATCTGGCCATACAAAACCAGCTGGGTCAGACCCCAGAAAGAGCAAGTGCCACAAGGGAGGCTTCACTTAAGGACTAAAACCAACAAATCATTAGCATTCAACAGGTAAGAAAATAATAAGTAACACAGTTTGGGGTTTGTGCACTACCAATGCACTTATCCCAATCAGAGAAAATAACTAAGTGAAGCATCATTGACATAAAAGAACTAGAGAATCATGCTAAATAAAACATAGCGGGACAATATATGAAGAGAAAACGAAGAAGAAACATGGTAAGTGATATATATAAAAAAACATTCTTGTACAGAATCAATAAAAGATAGGACATATGGAAAAGTATGCCAGGATGATATACGATGAGATAACCATGGGACTATTCAGATAGCTAGGTTACAACCCGTAAACCAAACAAGGACCGGGGTTGTAACCCTTCGTCTGAACGGAACTTGGTTTCTCTCACCATTTATCGGCAAGATGAATATAAGAAATCAGGTCAAGTAACAATCTGGAGTGACAATCATTATAGTGACAATCTGGAGTGACAATCTTTCAATTATTCTGGTACAATCCTGCAATCAATCAATTCTAGACAATACCAATACTGGACTAGACTCCATCCATTCAATCACGGCCAATCATTGCTTACGGCTTTCTACATTAACTAACTAGGGTTGTCACAATCCTAGTTACTATCAAGATGCAATGAGATGTTCCACCAGCCACAAGCCCTGCAGCTAATCCAGGTTATCCAGGCGACTGGGATTCATTAAGCAATTATCAAGAGTTATTAGGTGTGCCCCACATGACAGTGGGCTGGAAATGTGCCCTACTCGACGGCAGGCTACAAGTCCAACAATTGTGGCCGGGATAACGGGATCGCCTGTAACTGGGGAAAATCTCTTATGACTACTGAATTATTCTAATCATTAACCTTAGTTTATTTCAATAGGTACCCCTGACCGTGGTACTCAGGAGTCCCATCCTAGACATGATGCGAGACTGGACAAGTGGATTTAACAAGCAAGCAAGAAAGAACCACCCACGGTGTCAAGACAAGTCAAGCTAAGTTATCAGGTCATGTCAAGTCAGGAGTGCGCCACGACGGGCCACTGTTATGTCAGGTTGGTCATGTCAGGAGTGCACCACTATGGGTCACTGTCGTGTTATGCAAGTTCATTGTCATGCCATGCCATGTACAATAGTCATTCCAAATATATTAAGTAAAATCAAGTTCATGACAAAAGGCGTAAGGATATAAAATGGGCGTAAAATATCTAATACAATATCAATATATATAGGACTATAGAAGAGCCAGGCTTAAAGAAAATAAAACCAAATCTTCAAGAGCCAATGGTTTGCGCAAGGGGTCAGGGGGTTGGATTGCGCAGGAGTCAAGTGCACCAGGGGCCAACTGCGCAGGAGTGAGCTGCGCAGGGGTCAGATTGCGCAGAGGATGGATTACGCAGGATCGGGTTGCGCAGCAATGTGTTGTGCAGCAATGGATTGTGCAGAAGATGAACTGCGCAGCAATAGGTTGCGCAGAGGATGGATTACGCAGAAGATGAACTGCGCAGCAATAGGTTGCGCAGAGGATGGATTGCGCAGCAATGGGTTACGCCAGCACTGGACTGCGCCAGCACTGGATTGCGCAGCAATAGATTGCGCCGCAATAGATTGCGCCAGCACTGAAGAGCACTGGACTGGCTAGATGGACTGCGCCAGCGCTAAAGAGCACTGGACAGGCTGGATTGCGCCCGGGACAGAAGATCATCTCCTCCAAAGCTGAGAGCAATGGCCATGGAATTTTGAAATTTCAAAAGACCATAACTAGGTCAAATCTTAATGAAATTCTACTTTGCAAAGGTCTAAGTTGTGTAAAATTAAATTTTCTTCCACATGGAACAATCAAAACATGAAAATGAACAAAATTTATAGATCAAAACCACCATTTTTTCGAAAATACTTTAATCCTAGATCTACAAAATTTCAAGCTCCAAATGGAGAAAACTCAAGATCTAATGTTACTTAGAATGAACTAATAAAGCTATTAGACAAATAAAATGTAGCCCTTAAGTGATAGCAAGATGCAACTTGCCTAGAGCTTGGGTGTAGGTGGAGAGGAGGAAGAAGAAGAAAATAAAAATGAGGAGAGAGAGAGGAAGTTTGATATTTATGGGAGGGGGTGGTTCACCATGTCAAACCAAAATAAACCGAACCAAGCCAAGCCAAGTCATGTTGAACCAAGTCAAGGCCAATAACTCTCCCTAGCAATTTAAACCAAATAAATCATGAAATAAACCCAAGCTTCACTAATCCAAAATAATAAACCAATGAACCATTAAAACCAATTGAACTATCAATGCCAATAAAATCAAGCCAATGCAAAATAAGCCAAGATAACTAATCACGAAAAATTAAATATGGGTCCAAAACACGTATACGTACACTAAATACGTATCACGAATTTGGGACATTACAACACTCCTTGCTTGTTTCATGGATTGCCAGGAGTTCAGAATGGTTGGATGAGATAGCCACACTAGTCTGTTTGACGGACCTCCAGGAGATAGCCATACCACCGAAAGTAAATACAAATCCAGTTTGTGATTTCTTTGTGTGGGGATCTGATCTATAACCTGCATCTGAATAACCAAGTAAAGTAGAAGACCCACTATTCGGGTAATATAGTCCTAGGTCTATAGACCCTTGGAGGTAGCGCAGAAGATGCTTCACTCCATTCCAGTGGCGCTTTGTGGGTGCTGCACTGTATCTGGCTAATAAGTTAACTGAAAACGCTATATCAGGACGCGTACAGTTAGCCAGATAGAGTAGTACCCCAATGGCACTTAGGTAAGGTACTTTAGGACCTAATGATTCCTCCCCCTCTTCCAGTGGACGAAAAGGGTCCTTCTTTACGTCCAATGATCGAACGACCATTGGTGTACTAAGGGGATGGCATTTATCCATGTGGAATTGTTTAAGTAATCTTCGTGTATATGTAGATTGGTGTAACAGGATACCACCCTTTAGGTGTTCGATCTGTAAGCCAAGACAATACTTTATTTTGCCTAGGTCTTTCATTTCAAAAGTTGTCTTAAGGCTTTCAGATATCTCAGTGATCTCTACAGGAGATCCAATGAGATTTAAGTCATCGACATAAACGGCGACTATAACAAATCATGTTCCCGATCTTTTTATAAAGATACACGGGCAGACTTTATTATTAGTAAATCCTTGCGTAGCAAGAAACTCACTTAGTCTGTTATACCACATTTTTCCTGATTGTTTACGACCGTACAATAATCTTTGTAACCTTACAGAATAGGTGTCCCGAGGTCTATCTGTTTTCTCTGGTAAAATTTTATATCCTTCAGGGAGTTTCATATAGATATCTTTATCTATATTGCCATAAAGATATGCAGTCACAACGTCCATGAGCTGCATTTCTAGGCTTTTCAGAGAAGAGAGGCTGATCAGGAATCTGAAGGTATTCCCATTCATGACCGGAGAATATGTTTCTTCATAATCTATTCCCGATTTCTGGGAGAAACCTTGTGCTACAAGGCGTGCTTTGTAGTACACAACTATGTTGTGTTCATTTCTTTTTCTTGTGAAGATCCATTTATATCCCACAGGTGGACTACAGGTCCAAAGACTTCGCGTTTCAAGAGTGAGTCCAGCTCTACTTCTATTGCCTCGTTCTACTTTGGCCAATCGCCTCTGCGTTTATATTCCGCTAGAGACCGTGGATCGATGTCATCGTCATTTTCAGTGACTTGAACAGCAATATTGAATGAAAAATCGTCGTCGACGACTGTGCTTTTTCTGTTCAGTACCTCTCCAGTACATACATAATTTAATAATATTTTTTCTGTTTGTTCATCTTCAGGGGAAACTAGGAGGGGAGAGGTAGCTGATCTGAGCTCAGCATCCTGTGTTGGGATCTTCTTAATTTCTCCAGGGTTTTTTCTTTTACGAGGGACTTTGTCTCTCGAACCTGGTGGGCGTCCTCTTTTTAATTGAGGTATTGCCATTTCTGCTGCCGGCGGATTGCATCCATCTTTGGGGATGTCAATCCTAAATGGCGTGTTGGCAGCAGGGACGTGTGATCTGACAATCTTCTGGTTGTCAGTAAATGTATCCGGAAGTAGATGTACAGTGTTCTAAAGATGTAATATCTTCAGGATCTCATCTTCACATTGACTTGTACGTGGATCAAAATGAGACAAAGTTTTTGTGTCCCAAGAAATTGTCTTAGAAGCTTCTGGCTTCTTAGACTGTGTGCCCAGTTTAGGAAATCATCCTTCATCAAACTCACAGTCATCAAGACGTGCCTTAAATACGTCACCCGTCAGGGGTTCTAGGTATCTAATTATAGAGGGTGAGTCAAACCCAACATAGATACCTAATCGACGTTGTGGACCCATTTTGGTCCTCTGTGGGAGAGCAATGGGGACGTAAACAGCACAACCAAAAACTCTCAAATGTGAGATATTTGGAGGTGAACCATAAGCGAGCTGCATCGGAGATAGAATATGACCTCCAGAAGGCTGTATTCTAATAAGTGATGCGGCATGCAATATAGCATGACCCCAAGCTTCCACAGTCAACTGTGACTGCATCAACAATGGACGAGCAATCCATTGTAATCTCTTAATAAGAGATTCTGCTAACCCGTTCTGGGTGTGAACATGAGCTACAGGATGTTCAACTTCGATGTCAG
Source organism: Iris pallida (assembly GCA_029216955.1). Classification (NCBI taxonomy): domain Eukaryota; kingdom Viridiplantae; phylum Streptophyta; class Magnoliopsida; order Asparagales; family Iridaceae; genus Iris; species Iris pallida. The sequence goes on from JANAVB010023599.1 coordinate 1,730,780, forward strand.
TTGCTTGGCAATAGTCTTGAAAAACCTGTGAAGTAAATTCACCCGCATTATCAAGTCTTAATTTTTTGATATGGTTATCGGGGAAATGAGCCCGCAACTTAATTATTTATGCCAAAAGCTTAGAAAAAGCTAAGTTGCGGGTGGACAAAAGGCACACATAAGACCATTTAGTAGATGCATCTATAAGTACCATAAAGTACCTAAATGGACCACTTGCGGGGTGAATAGGTCCGCAAATGTCTCCATGAATTCTCTCTAAGAAGCTAGGAGACTCTAGTCCCACTTTCAAAAGGGATGGTCTCGTTATAAGTTTGCCTTGAAAACAAGGTAGACACGAGTAATCATACTTCTGAAGAATCTTTAGGTTCTGCAGGTTGTGTCCACTAGATTGGCTCATGATTCGTTTCATCATAGCTGATCCTGGGTGACCCAGTCTATTATGCCAAAGTTTAAATTTTGGCGATGAATGACACTTCTGGTGCACAATCATGTTAGCTTCTGTTGATTGAATATGAGTATGATAGAGACCCGACGGGAGTCCCTTGAATCGTTCTAAGATAGTTTTTGAACCATCTTTTAGACGAGTAACATACAGATATTCTGCCTCATTTATTTCATTTGTTTCTAAGTGATATCCGTTTAAACGAATGTCCTTAAAACTTATGAGGTTCCTATTTGATTTAGGAGAGAATAGTGCATCTTTTATTATTAGTCTTGTTTTATTTGGGAGCAATATAATTGCTTCACCAGATCCTTCTATTATGTTTGATAGTCCTGATATCGTAATAACAGGACCGTCATAATCATTTAAGCTATAAAAATAGCTTTTTTCTCGAAGGATTGTGTGCGTCGAGGCGCTGTCCACAAGGCATTCACACTTCATCTATAGATCTATGAAAAAACAACAACAAACCATCGTAATTAAAACAACAGTTTTGAAATACAATTTTTATTTAAAAAAAAATTCTCTTATATCGATCGACGGACTGATATAGAGAGGTCAATAAGTTGCTTGCAAAAATGCATAATTTATAAATACAATTTGAGCAAAAAAAAATATTCGGTATCCCCTTTCGGTAGCTCTATGTGAATATGACCATACGGGAAAATGAGGGAGGAGGGTCACCGGGGACCTCATAAGAACCAAGTCCCAAGTTCTTTCTGACATCATACCCAAATAGGTGAGCCTATTCGGAGAGACTTCGTAAAATTTTCTTTGTCAAATGTAAGAATAAATATTATTTTTCAAGAAATTTAAAAGAGAAGCATAATATGAAAATACGGCAACAAGTTTTTAAAAGCATGAAATAAGATAGTGGCTCTAATCGAGTAGGTCGTCGTTCTCGAAGTCTTCCGCCGAGAACTGAGTAGACGGCTGCTTTTCTACCAGATTTGTTTCAACTTGAGACTTCTGGCTCGCTTGATACAGATTTTGTAGATGTCGCGGGGTGCGACAGTTTCTGGACCAGTGTCCAGACATGCCACATTTGTGGCATTTGTCCTCCCAATTTTTTTTGGAAATGGACATCAGTTCTGTGGTCTTCTTCCACTTTTTCTTTGCCCCACTTTTGCTGCTCTGGGGATGAAAGTTGTTCTGGGGTGGACTTCTGGCCGGCCTCTTATGTGCATTCCCCATGTTAGATCTGTCCTTATTTTTCTTCTGCTTCTTGGAAGAAAAAAGAGCTTCTGGGAGATGAGCTGAGCCTGCAGGGCGTAGGTTATGAGTGGCCAAGAGAAGTTCTCTGTTTTGCTCTGCCATCATCAGGGTGGAGTGCAATTTAGAGTACTTTGTGAACTTTCGTTCACGGTACTGTTGCATGAGGATTGCGTCCTTCTCGTGGAAGGATGTATAAGTTTTTTCCAACATGCGATACTCCGAGACTTCTTCACCACACAACTTCAGGCGTGAGGTGATATTATGGAGAGCTGAGTTGTACTCAGCTACGGACTTAAAGTCCTGAAGTCGAAGGTTTTCCCACTCATACCTTGCACGTGGGAGGATTACATCTTTTTGATGTTTATAACTGTTCTCCAGTGCAGTCCATAATTCCTTTGGGTCTTCTACAGTGAGGTATTCGGCCTTCAGGGTCCGATCAATGTGTCTCCTGATGTAGATAATGACTTTTGCCTTATCTATATCAGAGACTTTCACTGTAGAAATAACCACAGCAGTGTCTGCTATATTTCTCGTACCAGTGGCCGGAGCCGATGGAAGAGGAGTTGAAATTGTGGCTAATAAGCCCTGGGCACGTAAGTGGAACTTCAGGTCCACGTGCCAGCTCAAATAATTTTTTCCAGCAGCATCTAGTACTTCGAAATCGACACTCGCTATTTTGGCCATTTTATCTATCATGTGAAAAACATGCATAAATTAAAATTAAATATTTATGCTAGAATAAAGGACTTCATCTGATTTTTGCCTAGAATAGTTCAAATTTAGCTTTCAGTGTCATGGAGGCATTCTCTCTCAACTAATTAAGTAGTTTCAAAAACAATCACGAATGAGAATATACATCAAAGAAGATTGATTTGCAAGTGTAAAAGCACAATAAAGCAATGTTGGTGGAACATGGTTATGCAACTTTATCACAATGCTTTGGTAGTTGATGAAAAATGTGGTTTGCCTACATGGATTGTGTGGTCTTTCACATGCAGTGCCTTTTAAAGCAGGCATTTTACATCCGTTAAGATAGGATAAGCCATAGTTCCATAGCACTATTAAAGAAAAATTAGCCTAGATCTCGGGCAAAAGTTAAAAAGAGATTTGAGAAATTTTAGCTTGCTGATGAAAAATAGTTTACTCATGTAAGTTCCAATTAGGTTCTATTCGAGAAAATCAACAGCACTAAAACTATAAATTCAAAAAAAAAACTATTCCAGAAAATCAACAGCACTAAATCAATATTTGTTTTAATAAGAAGCAAATTTGTTTTGAACGTTAGCAATATAAAAAATATCACTCTTAGATTGTTAGATATATATATTGCTAATATTCATTCAAACAATTAATATGTTAAAAAAAAAATTTAAGAAGTGTTACCAGCCTCTGGTCGGATCGACTAGGGGAAAAAAAAGGGAAGGATGACGTCGAGATCTGGACGTCGATTCTCCTTGTTTCAGCAATCGTGCTGATAACGTGTTTGAAGGAAAACTAGAATTGTAGAATAGTATATTTCTTCTTCTCATTTCATCATATGGCAAGGGCCATATATATAGGTAAAAGGGACAACCCAAGGGTCATGAGTTACATAACCCAAGGGTCATGAGTTACATGATCCCAAGGGTCATGTGTAACTCATGACATAATGGTGAATATATAAGGGTTTCATAACAATATTGTCTATTTAAGACTGTCACATAGTAAAATTAAGACTTTTGTAATGTTGGAAATGCTCTAATATGTTACTATTTAGTAGTTAAAACATTTCTGAATCATATTTCAAATCTGAAGTGTAATTACATATGTTTAATGTTATGTATGCAAAATTAATTATTAATAGAACACGTGTCAATCATATGTATTTGTGATATCATATGTATTTGTGATAAATTTTTGACCTAATTAGCATTTAGACTCTGAATTTTATATTAGCTTAATATTTTAGTTCAGACATATTCAATTGAAAATTCTAGATCCTTATTTTTTTTTTTTTTTTTCCCTAAATTGGAAAGTTTAGGTCCTATATTTTCTATTATACCCTTCACCCATGTCTGACAAGAAAACTTTCTTATTAAGCTCAGGAGCCCATAATGAGAAAAAAGAAACTAAAAATAAAATTCTAGATTTCAAACTTTCTAATTGAACATATTATAACTTAAACTCTAAACTGATATAAAATTCAAAATCTAAATACTAATTAGTTGTAAATTCTTTACACATACAAATGACATGATAGCACTATCAAACCCTCACATTGTAGGAGTTCTAGTGGTATGGGGCTCAAATGCCCACTTATGCATCAAAATCCCACCCTTGTTATTACGACTCTGCTACGTTGTTCGTTCATAGGGTATGATCGCACCGGTTCGCAGCCACATGACACACTGCCATTGATCCTTGGTCCAGGGTCGAAATGTGCTAGCAGGAGGACGACCAATGGATGGTCGTCACGTAGATGCAGACCAGCACAATCACCTCCCTCGGATTGTAGGGGTAAACATTATTCGGTTTTGGACCGCAAACCGAATCGAATCGAACCGCACAAGAGATTCGATTTGGTTTGAAATTTTTGTGGTTCGGTTTTGAAAATACTAAAATTTCTTATTCGGTTTTGTTTTTGGGTTCGATTTCGGTCAAAAACCGACAACCGAATAAGAGTTGCCTTAATTCTATGTATATGTTGTAGTTAAAATGTGTACATAATTTGAAAGCAACAGTTCTATTTATGTGTTTTGAAACCAAATTTTGGTTACTTAACAACTCGTCTAACTTTGGACACAAATACAATAAATATGTGTAAAAATTATAATTTTTACTACCATCTAACCACGGTTTTAACTTTGAACCCTACCCATTATATAATAGAAATAGTCCAAGCGAACAAATCGAATAAACCGAATCATTATTCGGTTCGGTTTCGTTTTTTGCTAATCTCGATTCGATTACAATTTTTTAGAATTTTAGTTTATTCAAATTTTGACTATTTTAATTCGATTGAAACTAAATAAATTGAATGCTCGACAAAAACCAGCACAGTCAACTCCTGGCAAAATAACATTTTCGTTTCTATTGACCAGCCCCCACCGGACAATACCTTCCAATAGCTTTGGTTGGTAGACTATCCATTTTTGGCATCTTCATAGGAAGTTTGTGCGCCATATATACTACATAGAGTAGCATGAATCTCTCTCATAATTGAGTAAATAAATCCAAACTTAAGTGTGCTGTTGATGCATCATCGCTCGATTGGTGCTGCTAATGTGGCCAACTTTTCCATGATCATGATTTGGCATGGGTGTCTGAATTATTTGGAGACAGCACGTGGCCTTATTGGATTAGGTCGCCGACGGATAGAAGGAAACCAGGTCGCAGCCTTTCCTTCTCACTGCCGTGTGTGTTTGTTTTGTTAGGTTCCGTGTGTTTTATACCGGGAGTTCATTTTTGTTGGTTAAGAGGTTTATTCTTCCATTCAAAGATTATCTCCTGTCAATTTTATCCAATCTAGAACTACTTTAAAAATGATCCGGTGAACATTTTATTAGTTTTGAACGCAAGTAACAATCTTTGAATGGAATGATAAATATTTTTGCTAATTTTCGTAGATGAACAAATTTTTGACTTTTATGTGAAAGAGATTAAATAAACTCAAAGCATGGTCCAACAAAAATATTAAAAAAATAATACAAAATTCTTTTTTGATGTCGTACTATGTTGGAGCAGTCGATTTTTTTTCGACATATTTTAACATATGTCAATATTGGTTTTTTAACTTTTCTACTAGTGATCCAATACGAGAGTCTATTAGTTCCTCTTTTGTAAAAACATATATTTATATTCTTAATCTTTTTATTAATCAATTATGATTTTGTTTCCAACATAAATTGAATTGAGGCTAAGATAATCAAGTGTATGGCTGGAGACAGAGCTGCCCTTCCTTTTCGCGACCCGATCCGGAATTTTTTTTCTTTGTTTCCTTAATCTTTTGACTTTTTTAGGTGATGGGACATGTGAATCTTTGGAAAATTTTCCAATTTTGTCCATTTACATGGTTTCATGTCCGAGCCGCCGCCCCACCTCCGTCTTTATTATCACCTTGTATTCTTATTAGGCTAAATTGTACTTTGATACCCTCAACTATTTCGTTTTTTCAAGTTGATACCATAAATTTTTTTATTCAACAACTTAATATCTCAACTATTATTTTTTTCAACTTGATACCTAAATTTTTAAAAATCTCTAAAATGTTCTTATCCTTTCCCTCTCCCCTTCTCCCCTCCCCCCCTTCTCCCACTCCGACGACCACCTCCCTCCCTTCCCTCTCCGGCGACCACCTCCCCCCCCCCCTCCCGCGACAGCGACCCCCCCCCCCCCTCCCGCGGCGGCGACCCCCCCTCCCTCTCCGGCGATGGTGGAGACAGGAAATGAGGGCAGCGGGAGAGGGAGGGGAGGGAGCGGGAGGGGGGTGCGGGTAGCCGGAGGGTGGAGGGGGAGGGTGCAAGCGGGGCAGGAGGGGCGGAGGGTGCGGGCGGGGCGACGGGGGTGGTGGCCGGAAGGGGGGGGGGGGGGGGGGCTGGAGGAGGGGAGGTGGGAGAGGTTGAGTGGTAGTTTTAATTTTTGGTTAAGGGCATTATTGTCCAAAAAATTATAGGATATCAAGTTGAAAAAAAAAATAGTTGAGATAAAAACTTGAAAAAGCGAAATAGTTGAGGGTATCAAAGTGCAATTAAGCCTTCTTATTATTGAGTCTTTTTTTGGGCAAATGTTAAAGGCCACCCCCAAATTACTAACGGCCAACAACTTAAAATTTAAAAAAAATTACAAGTTTGCCATTTTCAAAACACTAAGGGCCACCCCGTTTCTGTCAATCGATGACTGCATGGCTTGCCTACAGTCCTCGATTGACAGAATTTTTTTTTAACTTCCAACCTACAGTGACTGCAGGACTTGCCTGCAGTCCGAAGTGAAGACATGACTGCAGGCAAGCATGCAGTCACTATAGGTTGCGGCGGAAGGTGGTGGGAGGCGGAGGGTGTTGCAGGAGGAGAAGGAGGAGGAGGAGTTGTTATCAAACACTGGAGCTCCAAAGTCTCATTCTCCATCATCACCATCACCCAACCGCCCCTTCTCCACGGTGGTAGAGCTCTCCCACCTCGCAGCAGCAGCAGCAACTGCGTTTGCAGCAGCAGCCGACGATTGCAGCCCCGCACGACGGCGTCGGCAGTCGCACGCCGCCGTGGCACCTACCCTACGGCGCCCCCTTGGCCGGGCGAACCTCCCTGGACGCGGAAGACCTCGTCGAGGATGGCGGACTGCTTCACAATTTTTTTTTATCGGTGGCCCTTAGTAAACTTGTTCAACTTTGGTTGCTCTTAGTAAAAAAAAAAAAAAATTCTTGGTTGCCCTTAGTAATTTGGGGGTGGCCTTTAACATTTGCCTTTTTTCATCCACCAAAACTATAGTATCTAATACCCTTCGATACAAAAATAACACGTATGAAATTAAAAATAAAAACTACTTTGATTGTTTGTAGTGCCCCGTCCCGTTCGTCAATCGGATGAATCAAAACGCCGACGGCATTCGGACTTGACCTTGCAACGGCGACTCGAAGACATCGTTCAGGTGGGGTAGTTTCGGTGAACTTGCCTCATCTTAGCCTTCACTTAATAAATCGTGTGTTTTCAACTTGCACAATAGGCTTGATAATAAAAGAGACGAATCCACATAGCTAAGAAAATAATCCCGACGTATCGAATCGAGTTTAGAACATGGAAAACGTCCCACGGTCGGATTAGAGTTGGTGCACGGCGTGCTTTAAAAATAACACTCGGTCCTTCGTCCCGTGGCTTGGGAGAAGGAAAAGTTGGTCTTCGTCACAAGCTAAGAGTTAGCCTAAGTCATAGGCGTCGCCCGCGTAAATGCTCGATAAAGCATGCACGTTTCCTCGAAGCAAGGCTCGGTGTAGCCTTGATCGTCCCACGAGCTAAGTTGTATCGCACAGCTTATGGCATGAGTTTAGGTACCCAAAGAATTTGTTCAAGTTGAGCGTATGCATGGTCCCACGGTTCTACGGTTGGATATAGCCATTCGTTCCCACGGTATTAAGGCTCGTCACATAGAAGTTCGAGGCGGTCCCTCGGTTGGGAGTCTCGCGTTCCTATCCACGTTAAGAAGTTCGAGGCGGTCCCTCGGTTGGGAGTCTCGCGTTCCTATGCACGTTAAGAAGTACGAGGCGGTCCCTCGGTTGGGAGTCTCGCGTTCCTATCCGCGTTAAGAAGTATGAGGCGGTCCCTCAGTTGGGAGTCTCACGGTCCCAATGCACGTTATGCAAAGTGTGGTTCAGAGCACGAGTTGCTAAGTGTAGTTTCAGTCGTACCAACAAATTAGGCCATGCATTTACGTGAGTCTAGATGTCTCGTAGGTGCGTGGTCATTGGACAACTTGTCGACAAGAATTTCTGCCTAGACTGGTTATACGCCGGGGCACCGGGCCCAGTCGTCCTAGGAGGTAGACGTTATAGCAGCGCACGTATTGCGTGGGTAGTCGGGACTTTTCATGGGGCTAGCTACCTTGCATCGAAGGACCCACCGCCTACCCGAGCTATGTCCACGATGGCTTGTCGTGCAGTGGCCTTTCATATAGATAATTGGTGTGCTAAGCGGCGAATCCGCATGCACGGCGTCGGTCGTAACAAAGGAAGTGTAAGCACGGTATGTGATGTGTTGTGAAATGAGTGCACGGCATGCACATAAGGTATATAAAGCCTAAGATTTGGCTATGCGTAAAGATACGTGCTTCGGCACGAGTCATAGGCATCGTGTTTGAGTTCTCAACACCGGTTCCACAAGTTGGGTTAGACGTTGCGTGTTAAGTCGAGAAAGGGCCGTAGGGCAAGTTCGGTTAAGTCAGATTAAGCTGCGAGGTACGACCTCGAAATATGAGGCACGGCCGCGTCGTCACAACACAAGTATAGGCAAGATATAGCGAGGAGGCACTGCCTCAGAGATAAGCACGAATCGAGTTCATGGCACGACCAAGTCGTTACGTCCCAGAGTATAGTACAAAAGACAAGTATGAGTCGGTGCATTGACGATGCAAGCACGAGAAAGATTTAAAGGCAAGGATACGGAAGTTCTCGGTGTGGTAGCACGGTAACGGTCTGATGACACTAAATAGGCCGAGAGTCTATGTCCTAAAATCGATCCTAAGGCAAGACTAGAAAGACAATCGTAAAGGGACTTGTATTGCACAAAGTAAAATAAACGTATCGGTTTTGCATGGGTGGGCGAGGAGCTCACTCCACCAGTACAGTTGAGTACTGACACCCACATAATTTTCATGTGCAGGCGCAGGTAGAAGCTCGTGGCGCGGAGCTCGCTTGGATGCGTCGAGGCACGGAGTTTCTTGGCGATTCGAAGCGTGCGGCCGCATAGATTCAAGACTTATACGGGACATAATGTATGGACATCGCCTCTCCGAAGCATCCGCTGTTCAAGACTTGTATTGAGAGATGAGAGAGAGCTGAGTGACTTGTAAAGTGAGAGAAGAGCGATTTTGAGTGATTGTAATCTTGGCCTTGCGTCCCCAATGTAACCTTTGTTTCAACATCAATAAAGAGCTTCTAATTTTGAATAACTTGTGTTTAGTTCTAAATTTCCGCTGCGTGTTCAATGTCTCTGCTTGGAACTTCTGTACGACGATCCCGTCACAGCCGCTGAAATCGGCCGTTATGGAACCCGCCTTGCACGAGCGCAATCTAGGCTCGTGTGGCATCACACCTTAGCGAGGACGATCGCTCCTACGGGAGCGGGACGTGACATTGTTGAACAAAATCACTTCCAAAATAATTTACATTGGCTAAATTAACACATATCATTTTTTTAGTAGAGGTGAACAAATACTATGATTTTGATGGGTGAACAAAAATGGACTCCTTATTATTAGCTATGTTCATTGTTTAGTGAACATTAAAGGGCCGAAACTTTGAGCAAAGTTTTACACCTTGATTATCTATACTACTGTATAATAATAATAATAAAAATTACTGTAAATTTTTTTATTTTTAAAATATTCTTATTTATATTTATTAATCAAATTGTTTATTAAATTTAATATAATTTACGTATAGAAGAATAAAATATTGTGAAGACTGTTATTTGTGCTTCCTAAGTATTATAAGATACGTGCAAGCACAAACATATATATACCAGTTTTCTATAAAGTGGACCAGTTGCAATGCATAATCCATGTTAATTAAGAAATTTGAAGCAGATTTAGTACATTTAGTGTTATATTGTAACTTATTAACTACGACAAATACTTAATAATATTTATTATATTATTAATTAATTAAAATAATTAAACAATCATAAATAAATAGTAAATACTTTATTAGTACTAATTAAAATTAATAATAATAAGAACAAGTTACAGTTATAAATATTTGGTAAGAGATTTTGTCTATTAGTTTATGTAAGTTTGCTGAAAAAATAATTAAAATAGACTTACCATAATTAGGCCACATTAATTCATTCAATTGCGAGATCAAGGCCAAAATGACTTTGCCACACTAGTCAAAATTGCTTTCATAACGGCATCTCCAACGATGATTTCTATTTCCTATGTTTCTATGATATATTATTTTTTTAGAAACACTCCTTCCAACCATACTTTCTATTCCAATTTTTATCATAAATGGCACTGATCAAGCATTAAAAATTTTATGAAAGTTTCAACATATGTATAAAATCTAACTTTTCTATATAATATCCTTCATCTTAATATTAAGCAGTGTCTTGTATGATGAAAATTGAGAGTTATTGGAGGATATTTTTTTGTATGTGTAATTTATATGTAGAAGCTCTGCCAACTAGGATAAAAATTTACTTATAGTACAATGACTATTTGAATGAATAATTCTCAAAAGTTGTGTCTGTTTGAAAAGGGAGCGTCCTTTTCAAACAGTGTGATGGAAAACAACTTGGATTTTCAGTATTTTGGGTTTCTTTATTTTATTTGTTAGGATAAACGAAAATTAAAAAAAAAGTTTCTCTTGAGTTGGTTGGAATTGGTTAGAGATTGACTTATTGTTGGAGTGGGTGGGGTTCCCAACCTATGTGGAGAAGATCCCGGAGTGCGACGAGCGCCGTTCGATGTCGAAGAAGCTCGGGAAGTAGGCAACGAGGAGTTGCTGCTGCTGCTAACCCGAAGGGGGGTTCTGGACTGGAGCCTCCGAGTTCGGGCCGAACTCGGTCCCAGGCCGAGTTCTGGCCGAACTCGGTCTGGCTGTTCCAGAATGTTGCTGGTAGGTTCTGTTTGCCCGACACAGAGTTCTGGCCGAACTCTGTGTCGTCGGGGCTGAGGCAGAAATCTGGGTGATTTTTTACCATTGGATCTAATCAAACGGTCCAGGTTTGTTGCGGGATTAGGGAGTTAAGTTGGGATTTCCAAACCCTAATAAATGGTAACACAATTGTAGCACACAACAAGAGGAGAGAGAGGAAGGAGGCAAGAGTGCCATTTGCAACTTTGGGAGAGAAGACGGAGGATTGAAGGTCGTTTTCGAAGGAGATCGCGTTCGGGTAATCTCTACTCGTCGTTCTCGTTCTTCGTAGCCTTGTAATCATTGTTCTTGCTTCTAAGTATTGTGGGGATCCGATTTGGATCGGGAGAAGTTTGTAGAGGGTGTAATTCTTCTATTCCATTAGTGGAGGCTTCTCAGGGTTGGACTCCGATCGTCCCGTGGTTTTTTCCGCAAGAATTTTTCACGTCAAAAATTTTCTGTGTCTGCGTGATTGTGTTTGGTGTTTTGGTTTGTGCGTTGTTTGCTCGGTTCTCTCGCAGGTACTCTCTAGTTTGGGGAAAGGTTTTCGCGTTTCTTTCCAAACATAGTGGTATCAGAGCCAGGTTCTGGAATTCAGAAGGGTGTCAGGAGTTGACAGAAACTAGAGAGGAGAGATGGACGCGAAGCCGGTGCGCATGGTGAACCTGAACGGCACCAACTATCACTATTGGCGGAGCAAGATGAAAGATTTGCTGTTTGTCAAGAAGCTGCATCTGCCCGTATTTGCATTCGAGAAGCCCAGTGATAAATTCGAGGAGGACTGAAAATTCGAGCATATACAGGTGTGTGGATATATCAGGCAGTTCGTTGACGAGAACGTGTACAACCACGTTGCCAATATTGAGCACGCGAAGACGTTATGGGATAAGCTGGAATCTCTGTACGCGAAGAAGACCGGGGTAAACAAGTTGTTCATGATCCGAACGATGATGGGTCTGCGGTACAAAGATGGGGCGTCTATTACGGATCACTTGAGTGATTTCCAGGGCGTAGTTGACCAGTTGTCTTCAATGGGAGTCAAGTTCGACGACGAAGTTCAGGGACTATGGCTGCTGTGTACATTGCCAGACTCTTGGGAGACCGTACGAGTATCTATGATCGCTTCTGCTCCAGAGGGCGTGGTCAGTCTGGAGTTTGCCAAGAGCGGGGTGCTGAATGAAGAGATGCGAAGACGTTCTCAGGGCACTTCATCCACATTCCACCACTCAGAGGCATTGGTTTCAGAGAGCCGCGGAAGGGGCAAAAATAGGGGTCCAGGTGGTGGCAGAGACAAGAGCAGGGGGGAAGTCCAAAGGTCGGTACGAGGACTCAGAGTGTTACCATTGTGGTAAGAAGGGCCACATCAAGCGGAATTATTTCGCTTGGAAGAGAGAGAAGAAGGACGACAAGGGGAAGCAAGAAGAGAACACTACAGCAGCGGCCTCGATGCATGGAGGCGATGTGATCGTCGTAGGTGATGAGGTCATTACTAACCTCGCCTGCGATGATAATTCTTGGCCGGTGGACTCAGGGGCTTCAGCACATGTATCTCACAACAGGGCACTGTTTGCCACTTACACTACAGGTGACTGTGGAATGTTGAAGATGGGCAATGGAGATGTGTCGAAGGCGGTTGCCGTTGGAGATGTGCATTTGAGAACGAAGACGGGTGCAGTTCTTGTTCTCAAGGATGTTCGTCATGTCCCTGATATCCATTTCAACCTGGTGTCGGTTGGAAGGTTGGATGACGAGGGATTCTTCAGTCTCTTCGGAAATAGTCAGTGGAAGCTTTCCAGGGGTTCGATGGTGATTGCCAGAGGAAGCAAGAAGTCCAGTCTCTACTATATGGAGGGGAGCGCACAGGGGGCACAGGAGGTGAACGCAGTCAGTGATGCGTCTACCGAGTTGTGGCACAGGCGGCTCGGCCATATCAGCGAGAAGGGGATGAGCTACTTGGTGAACAGGAAGGTGATTCTAGGGCTCAAGTCTACAAAGTTGGAGAAGTGCACGCACTGTTTAGCTGGGAAACAAAATAGGGTATCTTTCCAAAGTCACCCAAGTTCGAGGAAGCCGGCGTTGCTCGAGTTGATTCACTCGGATGTCTGCGGTCCTATGAAGGTAAAATCTATTGGTGGTGCATCTTACTTTGTAACTTTTATTGATGACTGTTCCAGGAAGGTTTGGGTCTATGCCTTAAAGACCAAGGATCAGGTGCTGCCTACTTTCAAAGAGTTTCGGGCCTCTGTTGAAAGAGAGACGGGCAAGAAGTTATTGTGTGTTCGGTCCGACAATAGCGGCGAATACATTGGTCCCTTTGATGCGTATTGCAGAGAGCAAGGGATACGACACCAGAAGACTCTGCCCAAGACACCTCAGCTCAATGGTGTAGCGGAGCGCATGAACAGGACACTGATGGAGAGGGTGCGGTATTTGCTGTCAGAAGCAAACTTGCCGGACAGTTATTGGGGCGAGGCTCTTCTCACAGCTGCTTATGTTATTAATTTGTCTCCTAGTGCTCCTTTGCTGGGTGATGTACCTGACAAAGTATGGTACGGCAAAGAGCCGTCATACAATCACCTGCGAGTGTTTGGCTGTAAGGCCTTCGTGCATGTACCGAAGGACGAGAGGACCAAACTTGAGCCGAAGACGAGGTGATATGTCTTTGTCGGCTACGGTCGGGATGAGTTTGGTTATAGACTCTACGACCCGGTGGGAAGAAAGCTCTATAGAAGCAGGGACGTGGTGTTCGTCGAGGATCAGACCATGTAGTGACCCGCTCTGCCCTAGCGGAATGCCGATTCAAACGGCAAGTGCAACGACTCAAAAACGAGTCGTCGACCCGAAGAGTTGCTTCGACCCGATGAAGTATCGATGCGAATCGATGCAAGACTTGCATTGGCCCGTCAAGATGAATCCAGACTTAGACTTTCAAAGGCGCACTCGGAGTATCGCTCGGCCGATGCGAACAACGCTAAGGTGGGTGGCTCCGATGAACCCGTCTGTGCTTAGCCTAGACACATAATAATACGGACACTATCACGGAAATCGCTAGGCGATAACACCCCGCATGCTAATAAATGACTCAACGCACCTAGCTAAGGGAATAATCCCATCTTGCATGCTTGTATAGAATATGGAAAAGAACATGAAAAATACGAGAACTCTCGCACCGCGCTCCACGCTCGTGCTAAGGCACAAGCTTACGTTCAAGTTCCTTATGCGTTCAACAATGAAACAATGAATAGTTTACAACAATGAAACGGTGCATATAGATTTAAGTGGGCTTTGTTGGTGGCAATCCATGTGCAAGTCCTTGTATTGAAATCAAAGTAGTCTAAGTTAACTAAATGAAGTGCCTCCTGAACGGACTTTGAATATAACACACCAGATAATCGAAAGTACTTTGGCAAAGGAGTTAGAAAATACGCCTACGACGCGCTAGAACCCGAGGCAGGGACACGCCCTTGAACACTGAATGTTATGCGAACTACATTAAGTTGTTTCATATGAATTATTGACAAACTTGGTTTACTTTGGACAGGGAAGGCCGGATGGTAAGTATGGGTAAGTCATGCATGTATTTCCATGTGACACTTGTATTCGGCAACACGGGATAGGCTATGAAATATGCCATGAAACTGATCCTAAGGCAAGATTAGAAAGACAATGAATGATAGAGATGCACAAAAGTAAATCGAACGTGTTTGGTAATGATAGCATTGTGGGCGAGCCAGCCTCCCCACCAGTGCATAATAATGTACTGATAACCCCACAGTCTGCTTGCAGGAAGCAGGAAACGTCGGCGGGTGCGGAGTTTTCCTCGAACGTGCTAAGGCGCGGAGCTATCTCTGGAGTCTTGGAGCGTTGCAAGGAGCTGGAGCACCATATACAGGACATAATGTATCGGAACATCGCCATGAATCATTCCATCTTGTAAGCAACTTGGCACGCCCTTTTATGTTTCAGAGAGAGAGAGAGAGCTTGAGCGATTTGTAATATCGGCCTAGCGCCGCTTGTAAACTTCTTAAATATCAATAAAGAGCTTGAATTCGCTTCTACTTGTGTTCATTTACTTTCCGCTGCAAATGGGGACACTCTGTGCGACTCTGTGGCCTAGATCAAATCGGCCGTTTCTGGACTTGGCCTTGCACGGGCGCAACCTAGGCCCGTACGGCATCATGCCTTAGCGAGGACGATCGCTCCTACGGGAGCGGGGCGTGACAGATTGGTATCAGAGTACGGCTTTACGTCCTTGGACTTCATTCGATTTTCTCAGTTTTGAAAGCTCGTTGGATACAAAAGAAGTATGCGCTCTCTCTCATTGTGCCTTGGGATGTTCCATACAATAAGTCTAATACTTTCAAAAGCTCGTACGAGTGCTCGGTTGAACGGGATCGATAGACGACGGCCTTTGTGCCGAACGATGTTAAACTTGACTCGATAGAGAACACATGCAAAGTTAACATGTCGCGTGCATGCCTAACTAGTCCTACGATGACCCTAGCAATTGAGCGTGCAAACTCGGAATGTAGTCCGCACGAGATGGTTATGCGGCACAACTTAGTCCGCGTGTCGCGTACCTCGACTTTTGGGTGCAGTCGGGTTGCGAGGGATATCAAGTATCGCTCGATCGAGAACGGAGGTACACTTTGAGTGTCTATCGATAAGAACGCTATCGAGTTAACGCTTAGGCGTACCCAAAAGATTGGCTTGGATTTTGAGGATTAGTACAAACGACTTAGTATGTCGAGGCGACGTGAGCGATTACGCTAGAGATTTGTCAAACGAATCTGAAAAATGTCTTAGCGCATAACGCAAACGTGATTGAGGACTAGATCGTATGGCTTGAATCCGAGTGGTGTATGTGATAGGCTCGGAGAAGAATAAAAATAAGTGTCGATGACTAGTCGAGTGGCTCAAACCCTGAGTGGTGTATGGACGTCATAGAAATTGTTCGAGCGAGACTAAAAGATTTACGTATAGAACGAGTATGTTGGCGAGGCGATGCGATCGCGCAAAGCCTTAGAACGCGTCACGCTTAGTTGGTCGTGACTTCGAATGTCCCGAACGAGATGTCGTTTGGACAACTTGTCAATGGACAATGCGAGTTAGAAAATGGTTCGGAATGATGAATAGAAATGAATGGTCTTGATCGAGGAAACCTAGAGGATCGCGCGTACGATTTCGGATTGATTCAAAGAAAGTGTGACTTGGGTTTAGAACAACGATCTTGAAATGAGCTTGAGGAAGAGCGACGGAACTTGATCTTGAATATTAAATGAAATTGTGGAATATCTAACTCGGACAACGGCATCGTCGTACGACTCGAAATTGGTTGCAAAGGAAGATCGTCAGGTTACGCATATCGTCGATGGTATTGAGGCGTATCAAAGATCGATATGCGATAACTCGGGGGCACTCTGACTCGGCGAATGACGGCCGTGCAAATATCATTGTTCCGTTGGATGCTATACTTGGGATGTTAAAAATGTGTCGAGGAAAAGATAGATTTGGCTCAAAGATTTTCTAGTTGAATGAAATATAAATGCGTGCACGATCCAAACTCAGCGATGTGATAAACTCGAATGCAGCTGCAAGTGGGTGTTACGATGCGCATAAACGAAAGTGAGTTTGCCTCAGCCTACGACACTCGCATTTGACGAATTTCAACGCACCACGTACGACCGTTTCAGTTCCATGACACGTCGAAATGGCAACCGAATCAAAGAAACACGACAATTGAATAAGTATCATCAACTCTAAAATGAGTAAAAGTCATTCGATAAAAATTGATCGAACGTATGCGACACGGAACTTAGAAAGAAAACGAGTACCGTTCGATGCCATCGAATGATAAAGCCATTCGATAGGAAATTGCCTAAGATGCGCACACGATCCGAGTTAAGGAACGGTAGGATGACCTGCACTCAGGAAGTCTCGAGGACGAGACTTGTTTTGAGTGGTGTATTATGTAGTGACCCGCTCCGCCCTAGCGGAACGCCGATTCAAA
Organism: Iris pallida; assembly: GCA_029216955.1. Lineage (NCBI taxonomy): Eukaryota > Viridiplantae > Streptophyta > Magnoliopsida > Asparagales > Iridaceae > Iris > Iris pallida. The sequence continues at coordinate 1,747,769 of JANAVB010023599.1, forward strand.
CGGCAAGTGCAACGACTCAAAAACGAGTCGTCGACCCGAAGAGTTGCTTCGACCCGATGAAGTATCGATACGAATCGATACAAGACTTGCATTGGCCCGTCAAGATGAATCCAGACTTAGACTTTCAAAGGCGCACTCGGAGTATCGCTCGACCGATGCGAACAACGCTAAGGTGGGTGGCTCCGATGAACCCATCTGTGCTTAGCCTAGACACATAATAATACGGACACTATCACGGAAATCGCTAGGCGATAACACCCCGCATGCTAATAAATGACTCAACGTACCTAGCTAAGGGAATAATCCCATCTTGCATGCTTGTATAGAATATGGAAAAGAACATGAAAAATACGAGAACTCTCGCACCGCGCTCCACGCTCGTGCTAAGGCACAAGCTTACGTTCAAGTTCCTTATGCGTTCAACAATGAAACAATGAATGGTTTACAACAATGAAACGGGAAGACTATCAACATAGTCGTTCCGAGTAGAGTTTAGCAACATTGAAAGACTATGGGACCGATGGGTCGCCAAGGCGACTCCCGCACGGGAAGTTGCATAATGTATAAATAAAAGAATGAACGAACAAACGAGTGAATGAATGAATCAACGAAAGGATGAATACGAAAATGAATCAATGAACGAATGGACAAGTGAAAGAAAGAAAAGAAGGAATGAATAAAAGATAAGAAGGAAAGGAATGGTTAGCGACAGGTGTGACGGGCACGTGCAACGGGGCTCGCTACCCGCGCTGCACGGACGCCAACCTGGTCGATAACGCATTATGGCTAAGGGTTAGCCTATGGCTCAAAGACAGCCGTTAAGTTAAAAAGATAATAAAAAATGAAATGGTCGTGGACGGCTCGTGCACGAGCGAAAAGGGATTCCAAGGGCAACGAACGATGATTTCGTGGCCGGCCTAGGCGGAATCATGGCCTACGGGCGGACAGAATGTGCGGGCTTGGGCACATAACCAAACGTAGGACCGGTTATTCAATAGTCTATCAAGGTGTACCAGCCATCACGCTTGATAGATAAGAATGCCACAGGGGAAATGTCCATAATGGCTGACTTGCCAGCGACCGGTGCATATAGATTTAAGTGGGCTTTGTTGGTGGCAATCCATGTGCAAGTCCTTGCATTGAAATCAAAGTAGTCTAAGTTAACTAAATGAAGTGCCTCCTGAACGGACTTTGAATATAACACACCAGATAATCGAAAGTACTTTGGCAAAGGAGTTAGAAAATACGCCTACGACGCGCTAGAACCCGAGGCAGGGACACGCCCTTGAACACTGAATGTTATGCGAACTACATTAAGTTGTTTCATATGAATTGTTGACTAACTTGGTTTACTTTGGACAGGAAAGGCTGGACGGTAAGTATGGGTAAGTCATGCATGTATTTCCATGCGACACTTGTATTCGACAACACGGGATAGGCTATGAAATATGCCATGAAAATGATCCTAAGGCAAGATTAGAAAGATAATGAATGATAGAGATGCACAAAAGTAAATCGAACGTGTTTGGTAATGATAGCATTATGGGCGAGCCAGCCTCCCCACCAGTGCATAACAATGTACTGATAATCCCACAGTCTGCTTGCAGGAAGCAGGAAACGTCGGCGGGTGCGGAGTTTTCCTCGAACGTGCTAAGGCGCAGAGCTATCTCTGGAGTCTTGGAGAGTTGCAAGGAGCTGGAGCACCATATACAGGACATAATGTATCGGAACATCGTCATGAATCATTCCATCTTGTAAGCCACTTGGTACGCCCTTTTATGTTTCAGAGAGAGAGAGCTTGAGCGATTTGTAATATCGGCCTAGCGCCGCTTGTATACTTCTTAAATATCAATAAAGAGCTTGAATTCGCTTCTACTTGTGTTCATTTACTTTCCGCTGTAAATGGGGACACTCTGTGCGACTCTGTGGCCTAGATCAAATCGGCCGTTTCTGGACTTAGCCTTGCACGGGCGCAACCTTGGCCCGTGCGGCATCACACCTTAGCGAGAAAGATCGCTCCTGCGAGAGCGGGGCATGACAGACCATGACCAACACTCAGGATTCCGAGACGCCTTCTGAGGCTGAGGAATTGCCTGAGTTAGAGTCATTTCGCTTCGAGCAGTTTCCAGAGGACATCGCAGAGGATCCAGTTATGGGGGAGCTAGTACATGGAGTAGCTCCCAACCTTGATCATCAGCCTGCTGATGGTGGTCAGGGTGTCCCTCAGGAAGATGAGCATGCCGGAGAGGCAGTTCCTGAAGGGGAGGAGGCTGTTGGTATACAGCCAGCACCAGTGGCTCCACTGAGAAGGAGCGACAGAGATCGTCGACCATCTACGAGATACTCACCGAATGAGTATGTGCTATTGACTGACGGGGGAGAGCCTGAAAGTTTTGAAGAGGCTATGGAAGACGAACACAGGCAGGAGTGGATGGAGGCTATGCAGGAGGAGATGAGTTCCTTGCATACTAATTCCACTTATGAGCTGGTGTGGTTGCCAAAGGGCAAGAAGGCTTTGAAGAATCGATGGGTGTTTAGAGTGAAGTAGACGGATGATGCTACTCGCCCTTGATACAAAGCGAGGCTGGTCGTTAAAGGCTACGGTCAGCGGAAAGGCGTGGATTATGATGAGATCTTTTCGCCTGTCGTCAAGCATTCGTCTATTCGGGTGGTGCTAGCATTAGCAGCCAGTCTCGACTTGGAGGTCGAGCAGATGGACGTGAAGACGGCATTCCTCCACGGTGATCTTGAGGAGGAGTTATACATGGAGCAGCCGGAGGGATTCTGTGAGAATGGCAAGTCACATTTGGTCTGCCGGTTGAGGAAGAGCTTGTATGGTCTGAAGCAGGCTCCGAGGCAGTGGTACAGAAAGTTCGAGTCGTTTATGGAGGAGCATGGTTATGCACGGACGACGTCGGACCATTGTGCATTTGTGAGGTATTTTGCCGAGGATGATTTCATCATTTTATTGCTCTATGTTGATGATATGCTATTAGTGGGTCGGAATGCCACTAGGATAGCAAAGCTGAAGCGCCAACTGGGCACGGCCTTCTCTATAAAGGATTTGGGCGCAGCGAAGACTATTCTTGGGATGGAGATCAGCCGAAAGAGAGAGTCCAAGCTGCTACACTTGTCCCAAAAGAAGTACATTCACCGGGTACTTCAGCGTTTCGGTATGGACGGGTCAAAGAAAGTGAGTTGCCCCCTTGCGGCCCACTTTAAGCTCACTGAGGAGCAGTGTCCATCTACCGAGGACGAAAAGGAAGATATGAAGCAGGTTCCATATGCCTCAGCTGTGGGAAGCCTTATGTATGCCATGGTGTATACGAGGCCAGATATTGCTCATGCAGTTGGTACAGTTAGCAGGTATCTTTCAAATCCTGGAAGGGTACATTGGAGTGCGGTCAAGTGGATTCTACGATATCTTCAGGGCACTGCTGGTTGGAGACTTTCCTTTGGTGGTGACGAGCCAAAGCTGGTTGGGTATACCGACGCTGATATGGCTGGAGATGTAGACACGAGGCGATCGACTTCGGGCTACGTGATGATGTTTGCGGGAGGAGCGGTGTCGTGGCAGTGGAGCTTGAGAAGGTTCATACAGAAGGTTCATATAGATGACTTCGGGCTACGTGATGATGTTTGCGGGAGGAGCCGGTCCAAACACATCGAGACTCGGTATCATTAGATACGGGATGTGGTTGAGAAGAAGGACGCAGAGCTTGAGAAGGTTCATACAGATGACAACGGGGCTGATATGTTCACGAAGATTCTACCAAGGGGAAAGTTTGAGTACTGCAGGCAGATCGTCGGGATGACGATATCCTCCCCATAGTTGTGAAGGGGGAGATTTGTTGGAGTGGGTGGGGTTTCCAACCTATGTGGAGAAGATCCCGGAGTGCGACGAGCGCCGTTCGATGTCGAAGAAGCTCGGGAAGTAGGCAACGAGGAGTTGCTGCTGCTGCTGCTTCTGCTGCTAACCCGAAGGAGGGTTCTGGACTGGAGCCACCGAGTTCGGGCCGAACTCGGTCCCAGGCCGAGTTCTGGCCGAACTCGGTCTGGCTGTTCCAGAATGTTGCTGGTAGTTTCTGTTTGCCCGACACAGAGTTCTGTCCGAACTCTGTGTCGTCGGGGCTGAGGCAAAAATCTGGGTAATTTTTTACCATTGGATCTAATCAAACGGTCCAGGTTTGTTGCGGGATTAGGGAGTTAAGTTGGGATTTCCAAACCCTAATCAATGGTAACACAATTGTAGCACACAACAAGAGGAGAGAGAGGAAGGAGGCAAGAGTGCCATTTGCAACTTTGGGAGAGAAGACGGAGGATTGAAGGTCGTTTTTGAAGGAGATCGCGTTCGGGTAATCTCTACTCGTTGTTCTCGTTCTTCGTAGCCTTGTAATCATTGTTCTTGCTTCTAAGTGTTGTGGGGATCCAATTTGGATCAGGAGAAGTTTGTAGAGCGTGTAATTCTTCTATTCCATTAGTGGAGGCTTCTCAGGGTTGGACTCCGATCGTCCCGTGGTTTTTCCCGCAAGGGTTTTCTACGTCAATAATTCTCTGTGTCTGCGTGATTGTGTTTGGTGTTTTGATTTGTGCGTTGTTTGCTCGGTTCTCTCGCAGGTACTCTCTAGTTTGGGGAAAGGTTTCCGCGTTTCTTTTCCAACACTTATCTTATGGATAAGAACTTAGAGGTTTTGTTTATCCTTTTTTGATGTTTTGTAGCTTGTAAGTAGTTTATAATTTCATAAGTTATAGATTGAAGAATTGAGAACGAGAAATCTATTTTGAGTTTGTATGTTGCGATGCTAAAACCGTAAAGTGGATCTCTCTATCAACGTAACTTCTCCGCTTTTGACATTGATGTATTCAACGTTGCTTATCCGCTCTCGACGTTGACGTTTTCAACGCTGCTTCTCTACTTTCGACATTGACGTCTTCAACGGTAATCATAGTATTATTTTCTATTTCTATTATAATTTTTTGAGACAAGTTTATAATAGTTGTTGTTCACTTTTCAATTAAAGCTTCCGCACCTAATTTTTTTTCAAAATTTCTAGTTCTATATTAATAATTTATTTTTAGGGTACTCGTCCCGCGTCAAATGGTATCAGAGCCAAACTTTGGTTTAGAACTAGTTCAAGAATGTCTACACAAAATTTCTGGCAATAACTTTGTGCGATAATCGATAATATATATGATAAGATGTTTGCTGAAATTAAAAAAAAGGTGTTTGAAGAATTTTCCAATCGAAATAAAGTAAAACTATTGCTAACAGTGATCCTATATACATAAAAAAATTATTAGTGGAACCTATTGAGTCTGTCAAGACGAGTCAGAAGTTAAATTAAAGTCTGAGTCTAACTCTGGATTTAGACCAGTAATAAATTTTAAGAGCTTTTAAGTCTAGATTTAAGCCATTAATAAAATTTGAGCGTTATATATCACCATTAGAAGAATTAAATAGGTCATTTAATGAAACCGATAAATTTAAATTTTCTATTAAGTCACCTAAATATTTTGAACGTGTCCCAATAATTGAACATGTGAACAAATTTTATTATATATTTGTTACAAATAATTGTAATAGATTGCAGAAAATAATAAATTATTGTAGGGGTGTTCATTTTGCTTCTCTGGAAATAACGATACATCCAGTCGTTTTGTCAGAAGCTTCAACGTTGATTAAGTTGTCAAAGCAAAGGCCTCGTCCATGGCCGAATTGGAGGGCATCAACAGGAACATAATTCTCGGATTTCACACTTAATTCACCATGAGGTGAATTTTTCAAAGCCGAGGAGAATGATGGAGAAAAACTTGAATTTTCAGTTATTTTTTTCTTTATTTTATTTGTTAGGATAAACCAAAATAAAGAAGAAAAAATTCTCTTGAGTTTGTTGGGATTGGTTAGAGATTGACTTATCTTATGGATAAGAACTTAGAGATTTTGTTTATCCTCTTTTGATGTTTTGTATCTTATAAATAGTTTGTAATTTCATAAGTTATGGATCGAAGAATTGAGAATGAGAAATCTATTTTGAGTTTATATGGTGCGATGTCAAAACCTTAAAGTGGATATCTCTATCAACGTAGCTTTTTCGCTTTCGACGTTGACGTATTCAACGTTGCTTCTCCGCTTTCGACGTTGACCTTTTCAACGCTACTTCTCTGCTTTCGACATTGACATCTTCAACGGTTGTCATAGTATTATTTTTCGTTTCTATTATAATTTTTTAGACAAGTTTATAATAGTTGTTGTTCAGTCTTCAATTAAAGCTTTCGCACTCAAATCTTTTCAAAATTCCTAATTTTATATTAATAGTGTTTTTAGGGTACTCATCCCGCGTCATAGTGTCCCTACCAAAGTGTCTGTTCACATTTTGTGTCTCTCCGTCATTTATAAAATGTACATTTTGGCCAGTGTTTAATATGAATTACCTTGGTAATGGGTAAGGTAAGCTATTTGTGATACCTTCAAGATAAGGTATTGAGATACCAAGTTAAAGTATCAAGATACAAGGGTATGGTATTGGAATACCATGGTATAGGCAGAGGGTTTCCTATATACTAAGGTTGAGGTAAGTTATAGGTTTACCTTATAGGTAAGGGTTTACCTAGGCTAAGATATTTATACCTAAACCAAGATATTGGTATCGGGATACCAATAGGGCCAAGATATGTGGTATCTTGGTAGGTAAATGCTAGGAATAGGATACCTAGGCTAGAGTTGACCCCGTTTGACCATAGTTGACTATTTTGACTCAAAGTCAACTAAAAGTCAATATTGGACCTAGAATTGACAAGAACTTGACCAGAGTTGACCAGTTGACCAAAAGTCAACTGTGAGTCAACCATTAGCCTAGTTTGACCTAGATTGGACTAGAAGTTGACCAGTTGACCAAAAGTCAACTGTAAGTCAACTTTTGACCTAATTTGACTTTGTGTGACCTAATGTGACCTAGTGTGACCTAATGTGACTTAGTGTGACCTAGTTTGACTTAGTTTGACTGAGTTTGACCTAGATTTGTATATCATACACTAGAAAGCATGCCAAACACTATTAAACCCTAATTAACTCTTTTATATCTCATATTTGGGTCTGTGACTATCCTCTGAGCCTCGATTCCTATTGACTGCTCAGGACCGCAGGTGAGTACATTCTCTGATAGTTTTTATTGTCTTGATATCTGCTATATCCAATTCAGTTATAGTGTCTTACTTGATTCCCAACACGATGGTACACGGACTAGTATACGTTAGATCTCGTCATGAGAGGTTATTCCTGGTTTACCTGGTATATGAGTACATTGTTCGATCTTATTTTATGTACTTGTATAGACACCGATTTGGGAGTGGGTTGGCCCCCTGCTCTTTAAATCCCGTGTCATGACGTGTCATGGTTGTATCCATTATACTACTCGGGGATGGAGAGTTATTAGAGGTTATGTGATCAATACCCCTATGGTATTTATGTTACTACTTGAATCATAGCTTTACCCTCGCCTCACGTAAGGTAAAGCTTGACATGTGTTACTACTTGCCTCATAGCTTTCCATTGTGGCCGGCCTGATTCTTATTTTCTTGTATTTCCTGACTCATAGTCGGTTAAATGGAAGAGCCTGATTGTCACGACCCGATCCTAAAATTATTTGGGTCGAACTGGATCATGCCCAGCCTGCACTGTTGTGAGACGACGGCAGTAAGCTGTTCTATATGCAGGTATTCACAACCACATCTATACATTTGTCACAACTTGTATATACGAAAATTTTGAAACTTTTATTCAACAATTGAAAAGTACAACTGGAAATGGAAGAACTGAAACAAAGTACTGAATTCAAATTAACAAACTCTAAAACAATAAAACTGGAAAACAACTAGCTAGGCGGTTGGCTCATCAGCCTCAGGTTCTGCGTCCTCTAAGGGGGACTCTGGCAACACCACAGGATACAATACCGGGTCATAGTAGCTATTGTACAATAGCTCAGCATCCTCAATGTCACCTAAAAATGTGGGTCTCCAGTAAGAAGGGAGCAAGTACAAATATGTATCTCATATTTCAAATAATAATGGAAAAGTACAGGCTAAACAGTTGAAACAATATTTTCCAGTAATTTAACAATTTAAAACAATATGATTTGAATGTGTAATCGTCTATGACCGGCTTGGTTTGTACAATAGCGTCCTAGCGACGCAATACGGCTTATCCCCGTGTGTAAGAGGGGTAAGCTCGCACAATCATACAATATGGGGGGTATTGGTCATAAATGTTACACTATTCCCCCAATTCTCCACAATCAATATCAATCAATATTTGAACACTAGGAGAGGGTTCCGTGTAGCAATGTGGTTTAAACATGCAACTTGACAATTACTAAATAAAATACAAGAAAACATAACCGTAACTTGCCTCTGTTAATTGACTGGATTGGGAATGTCGGTACCGAGGAGGAAGTCAAGTACGTCTCCGAGATCCTACAGTTGAGAACCTTGACTTAGAACCATAATAAAACCATTCACTACAACAAAAATACCTTTTAATGACGGCTAAAAAGCGTCATTAATTGCAAACCATGACGCTTTTTTTTCTCAGTCCAAGCGTTATGAAATCGGGTGTTATAAATGTTTTTAAAAGCGTTATAGATAATTCATCCAAAACCGTCATTAATAGGTTGAATTTCTGCTACGTTTTATTTTCAAAGCGTTATGGATAGTTATGAAAAATCGCTGTATATGGTCGTTGCATCACATTTATAACGCTCTATACTGCATGACATTCCAAACGCTGCTCAATTCAATTCGAAAACAACCACTTTGAACCATATTCACAACAAAGCATTGAAATGTAATATAAAGTACCATTCTCCATTTCATTGTCTCAAAATAGAGTATTTTAGCTACCATTCTACATTTCTCCATTTCATTATATACATCTTCTCAAAATATATAGAGTATCCAATATAGAGTACACTTTAGCTACATCAAAACTATCGACATCAAAAATCTCACAGATACTGTAGCGAAGAAGTACACTTATAACGCTTCAACTTGGTCACATGAAGACTGTCCATAACACATGTACGTATAGCAAAACCCTGAAAAAGAAAGCAAAACCCTCACTTTTAGAGTCTGTCAATTTTAGAGTCTGTGATTTATATCGAAAAACCGAGAGTATCAGAGTACTCTAATAAAAATCGAAACCGACAAATAAAGTAAAACATCTAGGCATGGCATAGTGGACGTAGTCCCAAAATCAACGATGCAGGCATGCTAATGGAGATGTCATTCCCGAAATAGAAATACTCCCAACTAATATATACCCGCATGTGATTTATATCGAAAAGCTCCCAAAAAAAACACCCACAGTACCAAGTTAAACCCATCATGCATAATAGATACTCAAACAATAATTTTAATCCAAATAGCAAAACATCTCCTACAGCAAAGAAAGTTTTCCCAACCCAACATGTATAATAGGGAAAACCTAAACCAACATCCCACAACAAGTATAGGTAGGAGAACCCAAGCAACAATTTATACAAGAAACCCAAACCAACAATGCATGCATCACAAATAATTCCAACAGCAGCTAGGTAACCCGAAACCGAAAATGATCCAACAGCAAGTAAAGAACCGAACATGATCTAAAGATCATTCCCGCTTCACAAACAAAGACAATCGTAGGATCGTCAAGCCAAAATCGAACCCAACACGTATCAGTCGATCGAAACCCTTTTTATGTAGGGATCGAGATCCAACAACATCATCGACAAACAAATTAAACCCAAAAATAGAAATCAATAAAGAGTTTAGATTTTATACCCCAAAATTTGGTGTCGGAATCCGAAGGGAGCCTTCGGACTCGGCTCGCAGGCACGCACATCACCTCGCCGGGTCGCGGCTGCAACTGTGGAGAGGCTACATCATCGACACGAAGGTATCCTCACATCCGTGTCCAGTATCGACTCGTACAAACACGAGCATATCTGCACCCAGAATGAACAACGCAACAGTACCAACATACAAACTATGACCAACGATAAGAAACGAAATGAGATATATAAGATGTCTCAGATAAGGATCAATCATCATCTGCTGTAATAGCGTACTATAACACGTATAGGACACGTCCCGACAAGGAGTCAGTGTATCCGATACGATCTGCAACGCTTTGGTTCATTTGGTCGAACGACCATCACCAAGAGTATCAGAGTACTCTAATAAAAATCGAAACTGACAAATAAAGTAAAACATCCAGGCATGGCATAGTGGACGTAGTCCCAAAATCAACGACGTATGCATGCTAATGGAGATGTCAATCCCGAAATAGAAATACTCCCAACTAATATATACCCGCATGTGATTTATATCGAAAAGCTCCCAACAAAAACACCCACAGTACCAAGTTAAACCCATCATGCATAATAGATACCCAACCAACAATTTTAATCCAAATAGCAAAACATCTCCTACAGCAAAGAAATCTTTCCCAACCCAACATGTATAATAAGGAAAATCTAAACCAACATCCCACAGCAAGTATAGGAAGGAGAACCCAAGCAACAATTTATATAAAAGATCCAAACCAACAATCCATGCATCACAAATAATTCCAACAACAGCTAGGTAACCCGAAACCGAAAATGATCCAACAGCAAGTAAAGAACCGAACATAATCTAAAGATCATTCGCGCTTCACAAACAAAGACAATCGTAGGATCGTCAAGCCAAAATCGAACCCAACACGTATCAGTCGATCAGAACCCTTTTTATGTAGGGATCGAGATCCAACAACATCATCGACAAACAAAATAAACCCAGAAACTAAAATCAATCAAGATTTTAGAATTTATACCCCAGAATTTAGTGTCAGAATCCGAAGGGAGGCTTCGGACTCTGCTCGCAGGCACGCACAGCGCCTCGCCGGGTCGCGGCTGCAACTGTGGAGAGGCTACATCATCGAAACGAAGGTATCCTCACATCCGTGTCCAGTATCGACTCGTACAAACACGAGCGTATCTGCACCCAGAATGAACAACCCAACAGTACCAACATACAAACTACGACCAACGACAAGAAACGAAATGAGATATATAAGATGTCTCAGATAAGGATCAATCATCATATGTTGTACTAGCGTGCCATAACACGTATAGGACACGTCCCGACACGGAGCCAGTGTATCCGATACGATCTGCAACGCTTTGGTTCATTTGGTCGAACGACCATCACCAAGAGTATCAGAGTACTCTAATAAAAACCGAAACCGACAAATAAAGTAAAACATCCAGGCATGGCATAGTGGACGTAGTCCCAAAATCAATGACGCATGCATGCTAATGGAGATGTCAATCCCGAAATAGAAATACTCTCAACTAATATATACCCGCATGTGATTTATATCGAAAAGCTCCTAACAAAAACACCCACAGTACCAAGTTAAACCCGTCATGCATAATAGATACCCAACCAACAATTTTAATCCAAATAGCAAAACATCTCCTACAGCAAAGAAATCTTTCCCAACCCAACATGTATAATAAGGAAAAACCTAAACCAACATCCCACAGCAAGTATAGAAAGGAGAACCCAAGCAACAATTTATACAAGAAACCCAAACCAACAATACATACATCACAAATAATTCCAACATGAGCTAGGTAACCCAAAACCAAAAATGATCCAACAGCAAGTAAAGAACCGAACATGATCTAAAGATCATTCGCACTTCACAAACAAAGACAATCGTAGGATCGTCAAGCCAAAATTGAATCCAACACGTATCAGTCGATCGAAACCCTTTTTATGTAGGGATCGAGATCCAACAACATCATCGACAAACAAAATAAACCCAGAAACTGAAACAATCAAGAGTTTAGAATTTATACCCCAGAATTTAGTGTCGAAATCCGAAGGGAGGCTTCGGACTCGGCTCGCAGGCACGCACAGCACCTCGCCAGGTCGCAGCTGTGACTGTGGTGAGACTTCGGACTCGGTTCCCCAAATGCAATTACACTCCCTTGAACAAGAACAAACAGAAAAAATCAAAGAACACAAGCATTTGGTACTTACAATTATTTCATCGAACATGAAGCGCACATAGAATAATTCCCAACAAATTTTTTTTTTAGGAAAAAAAATCCAAATCAAAATCACTCACTTAATCAAGAGAAGTCAACAATGATGCAGCCCTTTTCGGATCATCGTCGACGTGGATGGAGACGTCGAGAAACCCTAAAAGAACCCTAATTTTGGAGAGATGGATGCATGTATGGTTGTCAAAAATTAGAAGATTTTACTAAAATCATGTCGAGGCAGAATTTAGGGCATAAAATAAGCAATGATCGAGATTTTAGGACAAACCGGTGGTGAAGGCTACGCCGGTGACAACCTTCCCTCTGCGGTGTAGTCTGTAACCGAGGGAGGCGAGGAACGGGCTGAGGGAAGTTGGGGAGCGAGGAGCGGGCTGAGGGGAGTTGGGGAGCGGGGAGTGGGCTGAGGAGAGTTGGGGAGCGGGAGGAGAAGGAGAAAAAGAGAGGGTTTAGAATTTTTCTTAAGTGTGGGAGAATTGCGGGGGAGTCGAGGTTTCGACTTAAATTTTTGTGCTTTTTTATAACGCTCGTATCACTGGAGCACTATCAATAACGTTTTTAATGTAAACCGTCATAGATTCTAGTCTTGCTGAACTTTGATGACGCTTCCACATCAGCTGTCATGAAAACCACTCATCAAGCGTCATTAATAGGTCTTTTTGTTGTAGTGATTCTAGGTGTGCTAGTTACAATCTCTAGAAGCAGACCCTAGTCAAATTTTAAGTTATTAATTAATCTACTAGAAATTGTCTAACGTCGCAATTTATGTTCGTTATCATTTTAATTGAATAAGTCGGTTACTGATTAATTGGGAAAAATAGCAATTACCGGTTAATTTGGCAAAACTTTGTATTTATAAAATATATAAAACTAGACTTTTCATTAAATGAGGAAAATTGTGAATTGCTAAATTACCAGATTATTTATTGTGAGAAAACTTATTAATTTTTCTTTATAAAATATATATATCCATTTTATATTCTACGCGTTTAACGGCAAAATCAACATTCTACAAAAATAATAAAAAGCTACGCTACACAATACATGGTCACAGAGAAGTAATGGAAAAACTGGGCTTATGCCCTTACAACTTATTTACATAAATTAATTAAATATTAAAAGTTGTTGGCGAGCTCTGAATGCCGGAAAGCGGTCTATTCAGGAGGCCGAGGCCCAGCACTCGAAATATGAAAAATACCCAGTAACGAGTTCTAAATAAAACATAATATAATTTAACTATAAGTTATAGAAAATGGGCGTCTCAGACTTGGTCATGCAATCTCACGTTGCTGGCTTACACCTCAACGTACAGGAAGTCCTGTAGCGTTTGCGTTTCGCCGAGGCTCATCCGACCGATATGGTCGTCGCCTAAAAGGGGATACAAAACTCACAAAATCCACATTTAAAGCCAAACAAAACCAATTTTATAAACCGTTTTCAAAGACCGGATTTTGAAAATAGATTTTAATTTACCAATTACCAAACTTAATTAAAAAATAGTATTTTAAAATATTTTACTAAAAATTTGGGCAGCACCTCCTCTGTAACTGGACAATCCAGCCACATAGTCGATACAAATCCCTGCACCAAAAGAGAGTCCCAAACCAGGGAATACACCAAACCAATCCACAATAATATTCCAACCCAGAGTAATAATCCACAACCAACACATATAGATGAAAGCCAACATATAGATAAAGCCGAACCGCAAACCGAAAATAACGAATCGGAAAAACATACGCGTCCCGCGTAAATAATCTGAACCACAGAAATACAACGCCGCGACGTAAAATGTCGTGTGTATCACCTAAACACAACGGACTCAAATTCCGAGCCCCAAAATGGGGTCGGGACCGTGTCATCATCGACACGAAAACCCAAAGGGACACGAGGACACAAAAATATACCTCGGGTGCTCGGCTAGAGCTCTCAGATTTAAAAAGAAATAGGAAAATATCCATGCGGATCGGTTCGGGACAGCACTGGAAGTGCGGACAGCGCTGCGAATGTACGGGGAAGCTCGGACAGCAGGATCGGCGCACGGAAAAAATACGGGCAGCGAGTCAGGGAGCCGACGGACCGCAGGAAATGGGGACAGCGGGTCTGCGACCAGGAACGGGCCGGACAATGGGACATCATGCCGGAGAGGGTCCGCGAGGAGGCGGGTTGGCTAGGGCACGGCCGGGGGCTGCGGGTCCGGCCGGTCGCGGAGGGTAGCGGCCTGCGGGAAGGTGGAGGGCGAGGGCTCCGACGGTCGGGCAGGCTGGCCGCGGAGATGACTGGGCGCCGGAGGGCTGCCGGCCGGGGAGATCGACCGCGGGGCTGGCCGCGGATCGGCACGGGAGTCAGATATCGGTGGGGGTCAGAAGTGGCTTGGGGGGTTTTAGAGTGAAAAGGAAAGGGAAAAAATGGTGGTGGTGTGCGTGTGTGTACGTGAGGGATTTAAGGGAAGAGGAGTGAGGATGTGGGAGAGAAATGAGGGGAGTGAGAGAACGTGGGGTCATGAGTGGTGAGAGTTGTGAGGGGTTGGGTTTATTATTATTATTATTTTTATTATTAAGAAAAAAACTAATACATATATATTACAAAAAAAAAGATTTGAGAATGGGTTCGGAAAACGGGATTCGGGAAAAATCGGGTTTGGGTCGGGGTCGAATCCCGGGCACGGGATCGGGACAGGCAGCAATCAAAGATCCCATAATTAATTTTTTTTAAACAATATTTTCCTGACCCGACTATTATAATAGCAACAATAATAATTATAATAATAATAATAATAATCTAATCTAAACTATTAATCCTAATTAATCAAAATATCCAATAATTAACCTAAATCCAGAAAGCGGGTTTCACAACCTTCCCTCCTTAGAAAATTTTGTCCTCAAAATTTCAAAGATAAGGGCCGGGGTACAATCAAAATCACTTAACCTTGATCAAACATGGAATTTAAATCATCAGGCACGATCGGATTCTAGGCATGGTCACTAGGTACAATGATAAAATATCAGCACGATCAGATTTATCTAGATATGATCTGAAATAGGGTTGGAATGTTGTTGTGATCAAAATTATTTTAGGCACGAGGAAAAAATCTAGGTACAATTATGATCAAAAATAGGAGAAAATGAGGTCTCATGAAACAGAAAAGGCAAGAAAGGAACGAACGTCAACAGTTTATTGAGAATGCAAAAAAAATGATAAAATCTTCTGAGTTAAGGGACCAAAAAATTCCAGATCAAATTGGAATGAGATATAAGGGTTTATGACTAAGGAGAACTCAACAAGTCGTATGATGGAAGGATAGCGAGGATGATTAGAATAATGTACTTATGATTAGAATGTAATCGGATAAGATAGTTCCATTGAGGACTGAGTGATAATCAAAGGGTATAGAAAAATATCGTATCACTATTTCAAGGATCAAAGATAGGATATACGGAAAAATAACTTACAAAAATAACAATCTTATTAATACCCCATGCAAAAATCCAATTTCTAGCTTGCTAAACTAGTTGAACTCTAAGTATCTATAGAAAACTAAGGCAGCCGCCAAGGTATTAAAACTAAACCTATTTGGAATCATAAATCATCTAAATCAACTTCCGTCCGTCGTTGTATGTAACGTATATGCCAAATGTATTTCAAATTTCAAGTATTTCTCTTGATCAAATAATTTTACATACATCAATTTCCAATTGTCATCCATTCTTCCAAAACTGACTACATTAAAATTATAATCTTCCCTTGCCATAGTAAATCCTTAAAAAAATTCTCTAAGTTGATCCATAACCTATATTCGAGAATTTTAATTCTTGAAATCAATTGACAGAATTACAATCATTAATCAATTTTTAATCTTTAACTATGTACCTATCAATCGTTCTCATCCAAACGCATTAGCAAAATACCACAGAATCCCAATCGTTCTTACCATAACCAATATGAGCCTCCAATGTTTGGTAGAAATTACAAATTCAAATGCTCCTTTCCAAAGTTTTATGCCAATAGTCTTATCTCAATTCCTCTCTGCTTATTCCTTCTCTAGAACCTATCATTCCATTGCTCGTGTTATTCCTTCCATGGCTATATCTGTCCCTTCTAAGTATAGTAGTCATCTAACCATAAAAGTTGATCCTCGTCAAGTGTTTCTTTACTTGATCATTATATTCACATATTTATATATACATATCCAAATTCACTTCCTCCATGGGAGAACATTACCAAATCCTAAACTCTACCGACGTTTCGTCTATCTTCCGATAATTCTTCCTTTAATCATAAAACTCAAAAATCGTCAAATACCAACATTTTTTTAATGAAGTTTAGACACTAGCGAACACTACTAACGAAATTCTTTTAAGGTGGGTAGATTGTAAGGACCCTAATTTTTGGGAATTATTTTTTTATTTTATTTTATAGTATTTCTAATTATTAGGTTATATTGTATATTTAATTAGGATTTTATATGTACTTTTTGTGTCTTTGATTGTTGGAGCACAAGACATGCCCATCTCTCAAAACGTCCTTTTATGAGTTTTGTAGTAGACAGGATGACCTTCAATTTGATATATCATGTCCCATCCAAATTTGTTCCCTAGCATCCTTTTGACTTCGCGCAACTTCGAGTCAAATTTAGGCAATTAGATTATTAACCATAATTCCATACCTAGCTTCCCATGTGAGTTCGGAACTCGATATAGATCAAAACCATTTGACCCAATATATGGTTTTGACCTATTTTGAGTCTACAACACACATGCTAAGGGTGTGCCACTCAATCGAGTTTCTATGTGCTATTTAATTGCGAATGGCACAAGAGACTCATTGGTTGACTTTTCGAGTTCGACTTGACTAGAAAATATATTTGGACCCTAACCTAGCCAACCCCACTTATAGAGCCATGATAGGTTTCCATGGCTTAGTATAATTATTTTGATATTTATTTTGGGATGTTATACATCCAAATAGATTTATATACAACTTTGAATATATATATGATTATATTTATAATAGCCTAATATTTTATATAGATATGGCCTTAGTCATGGTTAAGTTCTATGATGCATAGCGACTAGGAATTTTGGTACGGTTAGTGTAGTTGTGTGCTTTGACTAGTATATTAGTCATGATAGGGAAGGCCCGGCCATAGCTATGTCCCAAGTAGGAAAACCAGATAAAATTGTGACTTAACCCCCACCGATGATTTATTATTAGATTATTGACTTTCTAGGAGACCCGGTTGTACCAATTTAGTTCCGACTTGACCCGAACCAAATCTAAATCCGTAGACATGTAGTACTCTCAAATACTTTCATGTTGATATATATTTTGTATATATATCTTATTAATATTAATATGTTTTCAATTTTGGAAAGTTTCTAATTATATGAAGTGTCTACGTGTAATCCTTGTTGGCATTAGTTTATATTTGACCCAAAGTCCAACCCAAACCTATGTAGGCATGTTGGGCATTAATATATATTAATAACCATATATATTTAATATTTATTCAGATTTAGATTGTATTTATATTTAGAAATCTAACTAGTTCTATATTAGGAAACCCTCCATGCAAATCTTCTTTGTATTTTAATTAAATCTAAATTTAATATTTAAAACTTATATGCTTCTTATCTAATAGCAGCACATAGATTTTAAATTAAGCCTCCTTCAATAATGATTATTGATTATAATATTTAAACAAATTATATTCCAAATTTAGCCTTATTGGTAATCCTACTACTATCCAGATTATCTTATTCTAACATGTCCAATCTAATCATACTTAAATTAAATAATACATATCTATATTAACTATATATATATAAATATATGAGTATCCCATAATTCTTATATTAAAAATCATGCACACCTTCTCTTTTTCGTCCAAAAATATTCTCCAAATTCGCTAGAAAAGTCAGCTACATTTTTTACCCGACAAAGCAACTTAGAAGGGCCATATCTCCTAGCTCGGGACTCGAAATGCGTCTAGTTTTTTTTGTTGGAAGCATATCAAGGTAAGATTTTCAAAAACATATTTTAATAGACAAAATTCGTTCTGTAGATTTTTTTAAAATTGTTTGAGTATTAGATTCCCGAAAAACAAATATGTTTCGATATTTTTGCGATTCCTGAAGATTCCGAAAACGAAAATGCGATCCGTTTAGTTTTTCGAAAAGCTGATACAAAGATCTATACCATCTCCTAACTAAATAAATATAATAAGTACAATATTAATTATAATTAGATAATAGACTATTTTCAGCATCCAGAGACGTTTATTTGGACCTTAGTTCCTCAACAGCCGTTGTTCCACCTACTTTCCTGTCTGATCTTCGTCACCACAGTGCTTACGACCCAGGTAAGTACACCTTGCCAAACTCTATAGTATTTAGATGCATTTCTAGATTGATATTCTTTTCTTTCATACTTGATTCCATGTTTATCTTGCTTCCTGTCATGGTTATTTTCTAGTTTTACGTGCACGTAGATTATTATTTTTTTTCTTTCTTTCCATGTTACTTGTTATTCTTATCTTGTTCCTATAGAGTGATAGTATTGATTTTCCTATGCCATGATCTCCTGACCTATTTGACTTGGACTTGACCTTAGCCTGAATTACGGTACTTGATTGACTTGAACCGATCATGATCGTTTGATTTGACCCTGACCTATTATTAGACGTGCACTACCAAAATACGCTCATTTAGCGACGGAGGTTTAGCGACAGAATTATTTTGTCGGTATTAGCGACGGTTTCGTGGCCGCTCAGCGACTGATTACCGACCACAAATATTTGCCATTTTAATTTTAATTTTAGGGGCAGGAAAGGTCGCACATCCATCGCTAGTGTGTCGGTGTTATAGCGACGGATCTTCGGTCGTCGCAACGTAGTCGTTTATTTGGCGAGAATTGTGTATATAATTGGTGGGATATATCTTCGACTACGTAGCGACGGATATTCAGTCGGATAATCAATAAATACCGACTGCCTGGCGACGGATTAGTGACAGTCGCTATTCCGTCGCTAAATGAGCGTTCCAGACTTAAATGAAAAGGCGGGGGAAACTTTTGGCATTCCCCCCAAATTCAATCTCTCTTCTCTCTTTCTCTCTCTCTCTCTGTCTCTCTCTCTCTCGCGCGGCTTCGTGAACGGCGACGGCGTCCTCTCCTCTCTCTCTCCCGAAGGTAATCTCCTCTCTCTCTCTCTCTCTCTGTGTCGCGGTGTCGACGTAGGGGCAGCGGGGGCGGCGGGCTAGGGGACATTCGGGCTTGGGGCGGGGGCATCGGGGGCTGGGCGGCTGGCTTGGGGCGGGGGCGTCGGGGGCTGGGCGGCTGGCTTGGGGCGGGGGCGTCGGGGGCTGGACGGCTGGCTTGGGGCGGGGGCGGCGGGCTTGGGGACATTCGGGCTTGGGGCGGGGGCGTCGGGGGCTGGGCGGCTGGCTTGGGGCGGGGGCGGCGGGCTTGGGGACATTCGGGCTTGGGGCGGGGGCGTCGGGGGCTGGACGGCTGGCTTGGGGCGGGGGGCGTCGAGGGCTGGGCGGCTGGCTTGGGGCGGGGGCGTCGGGGGCTGGGCGACTGGCTTGGGGCAGGGACGGCGGGCTTGGGGACATTCGGGCTTGGGACGGGGGCGTCGGGGGCTGGGCGGCTGGCTTGGGGCGGGGGCGTCGGGGGCTGGGCGGCTGGCTTGGGGCGGGGGCGTCGGGGCCTGGGCGGCAGGCTTGGGGCGGGGGCGTCGGGGGCTGGGCGGCGGGCTTGGGGCGGCAGCGTCGGGGGCTGGGCGGCAGGCTTGGGGCGGCGGGCTTTGGTCGTGGGCGGCGGGGGGGCTTTGCTTATCAAATTCATTTAATTTATATATTGGCTAAATAATGTGTTATCCATATTGGGTGTTATCCATTAGTTTGGTGGTGTTTGGATTAGTAAATGTGAATATGGCATTTGGGTTCATGGTGTATATGTTCACTGTGTCAAGGACAGTGCGAGTTCTTCATCTGCATAAGTCAGTGTTTGGGTTCATGGTCTATACATCTAACTGTGATATACATATATATATGTGCCTATTATAATTAGCATGCAGGACGGCTTGGGGTGTAATGTGTGATTGTAGACATGGTAGGAATTATAGGTAATTAACGCTAGTGTGACTAGACTAAGGTAGTGCTTGCTAGATAATAAGGACACTCTAGTATCCTAACCAAGATAATTTAGACTAGATATTTAGGATATAGCTCCCATATCCTAGAAGTGGACTCTTGCAATTTAGAAATAGATAGATTGACTTAGTTTGGTATCGGTATCGTACTATCGGTATCGGTATCGGTATCGCACTATCGGTCAAGGTTCACAATCGATATCGGAATCGGTTTCGGACTATTCCTATGAGTATTGGTATCGGCGATATCGGTAGTATCGGCGGTATCGTATCGGAGTATCGGACTTTGGTATCGGAAAACAAATAATTATTAATAAATTATTTACATTTAAAAACATATATTTTATACATTTAGGCATAATTTTAAGTATTTCAGCGTTATTTCTTAGTAGTTTTGAAATTATATGAAATAGTAGTCACCATTACCGATTGGTTTTGCCGAATTGACCGGAACAAAGACCCCCATAGTCGGTATCGGATCGGAACATGCCAAACCGTATCGGTATCGGCCGTATCGGATCGGTATCGGCCGATACTTTAAACCCTGCTATCGGTATCGAACTATCGGTATCGGTATCGCACTATCGGTATCGGTATCGGTATCGCAGTATCGGTATCGAACTATCGGTATCGAACTATCGGTATCGGTATCAGTATCGTACTATCGGTATCGGTATCGGTATCACACTATCGGTATCGAACTACTAGTAACAACTGTATTTATATTTTTCTCTTCTCGAGCTAGAATACTAGCGGATCCACCAGTTACATAATTATATACTAATTCTGTTTAGTTTGTCTTACTATACAGATTTTTACATTTAATCTATGATGGATCGTTATTTCGTTGATCGTACATGGATGTACAAACGACAACACGAGAGCAGAATAGGTGTGAGTGACGATTTTCAGGCAGGCGTGGAAGTGTTTCTTAAGTATGCCATGAGCAAAGCTAAGTTTATGGACGGTAACAAAATCAAGTGTCCATGTCATAATTGTCGCAATAGACGTTACGAAGAAGTGGTGAGTGTAAGAGATCATTTGACCCGTAAGGGTTTTGTACGTGATTACGACCTGTGGTCATCGCAAGGTGAACTATATGCCGAAAGACAGGTTGCGAATGCTGCTACTTATGCTTTTGATGATAATGCTGCAGCGGATTTTGTCGTCGATGACGACGAATGCTCCGTTGATTATGGAGACGTGCAGAACCTTGCACGAGATATGGTGTACGACGCGGCAGGGCCTAATTTTGATCCGGAGGATCCTAATCCCGAGGCGAAGGAGTTCTATGATATGTTTCAGGATGCTGAAACTTCTTTATATCCTGGTTGTGATCCACATTTCGTACTGTCAGTGACGATGCGGTTGTTGAACATAAAGTCCGATTTTAACTTGCCACAAACTTGCTATGATCGGATTACACAACTAATGAAGGAGGTGTTACCGAAGGAATCAAAAGAGCTTCCAAAAAACTTCTACAAGTCGAAGATGATGGTTCGACAACTGGGACTGGGGTACGACAAGATAGATTGTTGTCACAATGGATGCATATTGTACTACAAGGAGAACGAGGATGTAGAAAGTTGTCGCTTCTGTAATGCGGATCGTTACAAGGAAGTCAGGAGAAAAGGAAAGTCAAATAGAAAACGATATCCTTACAAGTATATGCATTACTTGTCGATCACGAAGCGCTTGCAGAGGATGTATATGTCTCAGAATACAGCAGAACACATGACGTGGCACAACGAAGAACGCACAAAGGATGATGGAGAATTGTCACATCCTTCGGATGGAGAGGCGTGGAAATATTTTGATTTTCGCCATCCGAATTTTGCTGCAGAGCCCAGAAATGTACGCATGGGGCTATGTTCTGATAGATTCGCCCCTTTCGGGCAGTCGGGATCTCAATACTCCTGCTGGCCGGTCATTCTGACCCCTTATAATCTGCCACCATGGATGTGTATGAAGACTCCTTATATGTTCTTGACAGCTATCATACCGGGTCCCAAAAATCCGACGAAGAATATCGATATATATTTACAGCCGTTGGTGGATGAGCTAAAACAGCTGTGGGAGATCGGCATCACGACGTATGATATTTCCAGGAAACAGAACTTTCAGATGAGAGCTTCACTGATGTGGACAATCAATGATTTTCCCGTATACGGTATGCTGTCGGGATGGAGTACTCACGGCACCCTGTCTTATCCGATATGCATGCAAAATAGTAAGGCGTTCCGCCTTAAGCATGGAGGAAAAACTTCTTTCTTTGATTGTCATCGTCAATTTCTGCCCGCGAGTCATCCTTGGAGAAAGAACAAGGACGCATTCAGAGCTGGAAAACAAGAATTTTCTCATCCGCCTGCCAGATTGTCGGGATACGATATTTGGAAAGATGTAAAGGATTTTTCCACTGTAATGGAAGATCCATCGAACAATCGTGTCGATGGGTTCGGACAAACCCATAACTGGACCAAACGGAGTATCTTCTGGGACTTGCCTTATTGGAAAGATAATCTTATAAGGCATAATCTTGATGTTATGCATATCGAAAAGAATATGTTCGATAATGTCTTCAATACCGTCATGGACATTAAAGGAAAGACGAAGGACAATCCAAAAGCAAGACAAGACATTGCCGAGATATGCAAGCGTCCTTATCTGAACTTTATACAAAGGGGAGCTGCTGGACAATTAAGTAAGCCGATAGCACAATACACATTGAGCAAAGAAGATAGATTAATAATCTGCAAGTGGGTATCTACTTTAAGATTTCCCGACGGCTATGTGTCGAATTTGTCTAGATGCGTTGACCTCAATGAACGCAAGCTAACGGGAATGAAGAGTCATGACTGCCACGTGTTTATGGAAAGATTACTGCCCATTGCTTTGAAAGAGTTGTTGTCTTTTGCTGTATGGGTTCCGTTGGCCGAACTATCAATATTTTTTAGGGATATTTGTTCAGTTGACTGTGCAACACATGGTTGAACTTGAGGAGAAGATTATCTTAACAATTTGCAAGTTGGAGAAAATATTTCCTCCTGGCTTCTTCGACAGCATGGAACATCTACCGATTCATCTAGCATACGAAGCCCGTGTCGGTGCATCTGTTTATTATCGATGGATGTACCCATTTGAAAGGTACATAAATATAGATATAATTTAAGCTGAATTTCTATTTATTTTAAAATTCTTTCTTAATTCTCAAGATAATTTGTCTCTCTAGATACCTACACCATCTAAAGAAGAAAGTTGGCAACAAAGCTCATATAGAGGCTTCGATATGCGAAGTATATCTTATCGAAGAGGTTTTAAACTTCTGCTCCATTTATTTCGATACTCATGTTAAAATAAATCGAAATATACCTCAAAGGAATGACGAAGACGTTGAGGATGGAGGAATATTCAATGTAAGGGGCAAGCATGTTGGGGCTAGTAAAAGACGGTGGTTGACAGACGACGAGTATGATGCCGCTCACCGATATGTCTTGTTAAACTGTGACATACAAGAAGTGAGAGATTTGGAGAAGTAAGTCAGTACACTTGCACTCGTTATAATCTCGAATTTGATGAAGTAAGTGACTACACTTATATATTCTTATTTTCTCTAATAGTGTATTTAGAGATGAAATCAAAATAAGGAGACCCGATATTACCGATGAGGAACTTCAAAGAGAGATTGATTGTACATTTCTATCATGGTTTCGTAAATACGTAAGTAACTGTGATTATAATTGAGATTATTAATATATAATCTGAAACATTTAAATTATAAATATTTATTTACTGGTTTTATTGCCTGAAACAACACTCACTCATGAGAGTGTTCGTTATCTGGCACTGGGACCGAAGAAGCAAATAAAGACTTGGCCAGGCTATGTCGTTAATGGCTTCAGGTTTAAGTCAACTCAGAATGCTATAAATGTCGAATTTATTAATGACGGCATCAATACCAAGGATTCCGGTGTTTGCATAAGAGGCACCGTCTATGACGACGAGCCGGACTTTGACTATTATGGAGTGCTTCGGGATATTGTAGATTTACAATATACTGGCCCATATGATATGCATATTGTGATATTCAAATGTGAGTGGTTCGATATGACACCAAATATCGGTTGGAGAATCGATAAACAATTTGGATTCGTCGATATAAATCATCGCATGAGGTATAGAGGGTCCGATACATTTGCAATAGCAAATCAGGCTGTTCAAGTCTACTATACAAGCTATCCATGGCGTCGTAGAGATCGATTTGACTGGTGGGCAGTATGCAAGATTAAATATAGAAATATATTCAACGTTGGAGATCCAGCATACCAAGAGGACCAGATCGAAAAGTCCCAATACTTGGGACAACACTTAGATACAATGGATGTTGAAGATATTGTTGAGGAAAATAGAGGGGAGGAAGAGGTTGATACACAAGACTTAGCTGTCAACCAGGGGAGAAAGAGGCATCTTATCCCAAATTTTGAGGCAGAAGAAGAAGAAGAAGAAGAAGAAGAAGAAGAAGAAGAATTTGATGGGGATGAGGATACAGATGAAATCGACGATGAAGATAAGGATGAGGATGAGGATGAGGAGGATGATGATGAAGACGAGACCGAGGATGAGAACGAAGACGATGATTAGGTTAAATATTGTTGTATAGTAAAAACACTTCCAATTACGTGAATTAAGTTTGACCTCATAAAAGCAATTACGTGAATTCATATTTTTTTTCATTCGATTATTTACTTATTGCAGATGGCACTCCTAGTCTTTTTCGTCGCGGCGGCACTCGTCTCCCTACTGGTGGTATGTATATTTTAGTTTAGTTTTTTATATCCATTTACACTTTCATATTGTTAATTATATTTATGTGTTCTATTTACAGGTCATGATGGCTGGCCGTGGTCGTGGTGCTAGTCGTGGTGGTGGTGGTGGTGGTGGTGGTGGTGGTGCGGGTCGTGGTCGTGGTCGTACTGGTGCTGGTGGTCGTGGTCGCATTCAGAGTTCCCGGGATATGACCCCATCGAGCGAGCCCGACCCGGAGAGTACCCCGGGCACAGACGCATCCCGCCCTCGATCGACCACTTCATCGAGGCATCAGTCCGGATCTGCTAGCGGATCCGATCCGCTATCGGAACCACCAGCAGCGGATCCACCAGGGGATGGCCCAGTTACTGCACAGTGGGCCCCGGAGTACCCCCATACTCGGTTCCATCCGGTTACTGGGGAGTACATACGTGGACCCGCGGATCCTCCGACGGTACCAGAGAGGCCGAGAGGCGAGTTCCGACGAGAGCTATGGCCCGCGGGGACCTCGTAAGTAAATTTAAGTTAATTTATTAAATTTTTTTCATTTATTCAAGTTAATAATCCAGTCGTTTCTTCTTTGTAGGTTTTTTTCCGTTTAATGTTGGCAGGGCCCTTGGAGAATTTATCAGGGCTAACTTCCACGGTCCTTACCTCAACTTTACGTCGGTGCCCCCAACCGAGCAGTACGTCTGGCTCGACGAGTTGAGGGTATATATCTATATTTTTTTGGTTAAGTCTATGTGATTCTTTAATCAACCATTTTGTAAATTATGTGATAATTGATTTTCTGTGTTAGAGAACGTACTGGTGGCCCCCCCATCGCGAGGAGGAGATCCGCAGGACCTACCGAAGTGCATGCTCGAAAAAGATACGGGATATGATTCATGACCTAAAGATGGGGCATACGAGGCCGAATTGGATCCGGCAGGACTATTATGAGGACCTCTTAGGCATGATGGATAACCCTGCATACAAGGAGAAATCGGAGAAGGCGAAGGTGAACCGATCTGCCGCGGGCCTTCATACGGGGGGATCAAGGTCTCACGCAGCGACACTTGCAGATCTGGTGAGCAACCGTAAATTTATTTCACTATTGAATTAGGTATTATTAATTAAAGGAGTTAATTAGTTTCTACGCAAATTTCGTATGCAGGCCCAACGGGCGGTGAAGGAGGGAAGGGCGCCAGAATCGGTCACCATGCACGACGTCTTCCAGCATACGCACAAAAGACGGAAGGACGGGAGCTTCGTCGACGAGAGGGCCAAGGAGACTGATGTAAGTACTTATGTTTATGAGATTAACGTTAGAATTAAAAGTATTCGGACTATAACTTAGGTAAACTTAGGATTCACACTTAACTTAGTGAAACATAGGATTTAGATTACAACTTAGGTAAATCTTATAATATAAACACATTCATTTGATAGGCTACGTATCGTGAGGCCCTTAGTCGGGCTCAGTTAACTGACACCGAGGATGTCGGTAAAACGACGCCCTTCCGGACGCCCTCTTCTTTGGCCGCTCGGAACGACTTGTTCGTAGATACCGTCGGCGGCTTTAAGAAAGGGTACCTGTACGGAGTCGGCTCCCTAGGGCCATTGCATATGGCGACGCAGAGATTTCCACCGACACTGCCTCCTCCCGTGGCCCGGGCAGACGATAATGTTAGGTCGCAGCTTACGCAGCTGCACGAGGCGGTGTCGTCCTTGCGGGAGCAATTTGCCACGCACTTTCCGCCTGCGTCTGCTGCTGCCGGTACGTCTGCTGATGGTGCTCGTCCGTCTTCTACTGGTCCGTCGACTGCAGGTGTCGGTCCGTCTTCCGTGGGCCATCTTTCTTTCAACCCTGAAGCCCCTGTGCTACCGCCTACGGCTGTGACGGCACTCCTGGATCTCATGTCCATAGAGCAGCTTCATCGACTTTTGAGCACTGTCTACGACGCCTTGCCTTCGTACCTTGTGGAGGAGTATATGCGTCGGTCGAATACGGGAACGGACAATCGACCTCCTCCTTCTTAAAATGTTGTATTAAGAAAATTTGGATTATTTGTGAGAGCTTTGAACTAATTGTGCTATAATCGGCTTATAGCACCGAATATTATGTTACACTTTAGGATAATTGATATTATTTTCTATTAATTTGGTTTGGTCTGTGATTCTTGGATAATTGGTCGTATGTGCATATTTGGTCTATGTGATTCTTGGATAATTGGTGTGCATTATATATTTGGTCAGTGTGATTGTTGGATAATTGGTGTGCATTATATATTGGTTTGGTTTATGCATATATTTGTGAACAGGGAAAGTGCTGCCAATTTTTTTTCCCAAAAAACCCAGTTAGCGACGGACTAGTGACCGTTTAGCGACAGATATTCCCAGTTGCCGACGGGTTTTCGACGGATAATCCGTCGCTACCTGGAGTTTTTAACCTGTTTGCAGTCAGCGATGGGTTATCGACGGATCATCCGTCGGCAACGTTCTGGTGGTATAAGCTTCGACGGAACAGCGACAGAAAGGCCGTCGCCAGGGCGACTGATAACCAGCCGCTAATCCGTCGCTGTATCGGGCGACGGATTAGTGGCTGATTATCCGTCGCCATGGTTCTGG
>JANAVB010023599.1:1780419-1794885 GCA_029216955.1 Iris pallida
AGATATATATATATATAATATAATATATATATATATATATATATATATATATATATAAAGATAATAACACCCAACCCCTACCCCCCACCCAAACCGCCCCCATCCCCCCTCCAAACCCCGGCCCCAGTGTGACTGGCGCCACCCTTCTTCTTTTTTCCTTTTTATATATATATATTCGGCGCCAGTGGAACTGGCACTATGTTTCTTTAAAAAAAATGAAATCTTGTGCCAGTTACACTGGCGCCAAGTATTTTAGAAAAAAAATTCGACGCCAGTCACACTGGCGCCAGATCCCTATACCTACAATCTTTTCAAATTTGTCCTGTTCTACGCAAAGTTGGATATTTCTTCCCCTTAGATGAAATTTTCGTTTCAAGATTGGGTTCATGTGAAAAATAGATTCAACACTTATAGATGAATGTGCCGACATTAATGAACTGGATTTTCAATCTCTTACTATGGAAGATTCTATGGATTAGTTGAACAATGAAGGGACAGAAAAAATTCGGACCCAAGACTTGAAGGTTAAATTGTAAATAAAATATGTACTTTTACTTTTTCAGCTTTAGAAATGGGTGTTGTTTTGACAATTCTAAAATGTCATTATACATACATCTTTAATTTTCTATCATTCAAATTCTAATCATATTCTAACATTAAATCTGACACTAATTGTGCATGCATGGATGGAAGAGTGCAAGATGACATTTTAGGAGTACCAAAACGACATCCTAAAAAATTATATCAATTAATTTCTAATATTACAAATTAATAAAGTTTTTTATTTACATTAGTTATTACTAAGCTCACTTTTTGAGCCCAAATACCAATTTTTTTGGTCCCATTTTTTAAGTTCCATTTTTTTTCACTGACCAACTCCGAACCGCACGAACGATACCGTAAATTCTGGACTGGACTCAGTTTGGGTTTTGGTTTACTGGTCCGACCCATCCTCCACTTCGGACTTGTCCGGTTAGTCCTCTTCCCAAGACTGGTCTAGTTCCACCCGATAGACATATGATACCTTGAGACAACGGCGGACGCGGAGTGAATAAGGAAACAAGAAAATTCTAAAGACACTTCATATTTTACTTACGGGTAGCCCAATTTTTTATTTTTATTTATAAGTTTGCTATTTAATTTTTTACTGAGGACATCCCAAACTTTATGCTAGGACTGTCAACATTTGAAAGTCTGTTGAGATTGATTGTGAATTTCTTGATAATCTCATAGACTTTATATAGCCTTTACATGATAGAATATCCAATAGAATACCTATGGCATATTCTGGCATCCCAATATGTCTCAGGATATTTCCATACTAAATATAACATTTCATTCTAAATATCACACTCCCCTCAAGATGGGCGAATGATATTCACTAAGCCATCTTGTCACATCTCTTATCATGCTGATAGAGTTAAGCCCCTTGGTCAATCCGTCTGGCTACTGATATTTGGTTGGAACATAGCCCAGCTCTAGTAGTCCACCATCCAGCTTTTCTTTGATGAGAATCTGTCAATCTCGATATGCTTGGTCCTGTCATGGTTCTGTCATGCTGTACTGGATTGTTGGCAATACTAATAGCTGACTGGTTGTCACACCATAGCTTTATCTTGGCTTCCTGGTCCAGCTTCAGCTCCATCAACATATTCTTCAACCATAATAGCTCTGTGACTCCCAAGGCCATAGCTCTATACTCTGCTTCAGCTGTTGATCTGGAAACCACTGACTGCTTCTTACTCCTCCAAGAGACCAAGTTGCCTCCTACAAATATGCAGTATCTCGATGTAGATCTCCTATCGTCAGCATAGCTAGCCCAGTCAGAATCACAATACCCTCAATGCTTACATGATTATTTCTTCTGAAAATAAGTCCCTTTGCGGAGGCTCCCTTTAAGTATCTCAGAATCTGGTACACTGCGTCCATATGACCCTTTCGGGGGTCATGCATATAGCAGCTCACTACACTGACCGCAAAGCTGATATCAGGTCGAGTATGGCTCAAGTAGATCAACTTGCCCACCAATCTCTGATATCTATCCCGGTCAATTGGTTTTCCAGCTTCAGCATCCAGTTTGAACTTCTGGTCTATCGGTGTTGTAGCTGGTTTACATCCCATCATCCATGTTTCCGTAAGCAGGTCCAGTGCGTACTTCCTCTGATAAAGAACAATTCCCTCTGTATCTCAAGCAATCTCAATCCCGAAGAATTATCGAAGAGGACCAAGATCCTTCACCTCGAACTCTTGCCAAGCTTTCATTTGAGTTAGGCGATCTCCTGCTCATCGTCGCTTGTAATAATCATATCATCTACATACACCGCAAGCATGGTGATGTGGCCTTCACTTCGTCTAAATAAGACAGTATGATCACCATTAATCTGTTGATATCCCATCCCTATTATTGCTCTCCTGAACCTGTCAAACCATGCTCGAGGAGACTGCATCAGTCCATAGAGGGACTTCTTCAGTCTGTAGACCTTGCCTTCTGTCTGATTGGTGCCGAATCCTGGTGGTATCTCCATGTACACCTCCTTCACTAGATCCTATGAAGAAATGCATTCTTCACATCCAGTTGGTGTAGTTTCCATCCTCCATTGGCTGCCAGAGAGATCAAGGTCCTGACAGTGCTCATCTTTGCCACTGGTACAAAGGTCTCGTCATAGTCAATGTCGTACGTCTAAATGTATCCTTTTGCCACCAGTCGAGCTTTGTAGCGCTCAACCTGTCCATCTGGGTTTTGCTTCACCGTGACAATCCATTTGCATCGGACTGCTCTCTTCCCTTCTGGCAGTCTCACCAGCTCCCAAGTGTAGTTCTTCTCAAGAGCTCCTAACTTCTCGTGCATCGTCGTTTTCACTTTGGATCGTTCTTGGCAACCTGCCAATTGTTAGGTATAGTAATACTATCCAAAGATGCTATAAATGCTCCATGAGAAGAAGAGATATGGTCATAAGAAACAAACTTAGCAAGATCCCAACCATATCTGTCCGAAGATTTCCCGTATTACTACGAGTAGTCCTTCGTGTAGATAGTGGTGTGGAAGATGTAGGAGGAATGATATCACCTGAGGAGGATGGTGGTGTAGATGAGGAGGATGGCGGTGTAGGTGTCTCAGGAGTTGGGACAGACGAAGGCAGGGGACTTAGCACTGGCACTGTAGGTACTGGTCCTGCAGTTTGCTTCTCTCTTCTGCTATAGGTAAGTAACTCTCCCTGAGCCGTAGGCCTAACACTTCTCATCTCCTTCCCCTGTTCCGCTTCACTTTCATGTTCCTCCTCAACCGTGCCTCTGTGCCAAACTTCTAAATCGGTTACCACCAAGTTCTCCATCTCCCCCTCTCGCCTTATACTGGTAGTATTAGGCGTGTTGTGTGAAGTTCCCTCCTGGCGGTAATATGGCTCATGCTCCGGAAGTGAACATTCATACTAACAAACTTCTTCTTCTCTACTGGACTCCAGCACATATACCCTTTTTGAGTTGTTGAGTAGCCCACAAGATAGAGCGGTCACATTTTCCAACAAATGGTCTGTTGTCTTTCACAAAACACACACATCCGAACACCTTCAGTGGAAGTATCCCACTATTATTTCCTCGCAATACTTTACATGGGAACTTCCATTCCAGGATTTTTGAAGGCATCATGTTGATAAGTTGAGCTGCTGTCAACACTGCATGCCCCCATAGATTTTATGGGATATTCATGTCGATCATCATACTTCTTGCGGTCTCCAGAAGGTGTCGATTCTTCCTTTCTGCTACTCTTTTGTTGGTGTGTATGCACAAGTGGTCTGATACTGTATTCGTGTGTGCTGACAAGTACTCTGTAAGCGTCCTGTTAGTATACTCCGTTCCATTGTCAGACCTCGGTACCTTCACCACTGTATTGTACTGAGTCTGGACATGCTTATGAAAATTCGAAAACAGGCAGATACATCACTCTTATTTTTTATCAGATACAGCCAGGTGAAACGAGATGCACAATCAATAAAGGAAACAAAGTACTTATACCCATTCATAGTGTTAGTAGCACATGGACCCCAAACATCATAATGTACTACCTCAAAAGCAAAAGAGCTCTTATGACCAGTACCAACATATGAGCTTCTAGTAAGTTT
Source organism: Iris pallida (assembly GCA_029216955.1). Lineage (NCBI taxonomy): Eukaryota > Viridiplantae > Streptophyta > Magnoliopsida > Asparagales > Iridaceae > Iris > Iris pallida. The sequence continues at coordinate 1,784,538 of JANAVB010023599.1, forward strand.
TCCTAACTCGCATGCATCACATAATAATTTCTGTTTATTTGTTTTTTGCATACATCTCTGGATACAACTTACATACAGTATCAAAGGAAGAATGTCCCATCCTCCTATAATGAAGTATCAAAGTATCTTCAGTCCTCTACTGCAGCTCTCCCGTTCCAGCCTTCTCTGCCATAGATACCAATGCTGAGTGTAGAGCCTAAAAATCAAGTTGTGCCTTCAATATACTGATCAGTGATCAAGTTGCTCCCCAAAAATCAAGTTGCGCCACTGATATGAAGCTCAGAGAACAGACTACGCCACTGATCAGGTTGCGCCCGATATCAGACTGCGTCCAGTCTTTTTGTGCCAAAACCTACGTGGCATCTGACACTTAATGGTCATCATTACCTGACAATACTGACGGCTGACACAACAATGAAAGAGGAAAATCTTTTCAAATCTCGTGAATTGTGTCGCTCAAGAGAAGTTGGTGGACAACTGTCATGTACACTTCGTGAGTTGCTCCCAGACGTAATCTAAACAAAATCCTTAGTTGCGCTTGGGTGCAACCTGAACGACTTTTGCTCAGAAGCTGCCACGTGTATAGGCGTAGCTCAAATCAAGCACAGTTTGACTTTTTGACTGAAGCTCGCGCAACCTGATAAAGTTGAGACAACTTACATTCTAAAGCAGGATGACGTGACGCACATGCCACTAATCTCTCAAGACGTGTCTACTATCCTGTACACGACCACGCGTATCTCAATCATATGATGCCACGCGTCTAAATACAGTTAGTACACGATTGACAACTGAATGAAAGTTGGCGCAACAGGAGGTTGGCGCAATCCAGTATGGCACAATCCAGCCTCGCACATATCAGAATAACTGCTAAAACAGTTATTTCCTGAACTCTATAAATAGAGTTTCCAATCATCATCGGAAGGGAGATCAAGAACTCTTGCAAAAATTGCTGCTGCGTTCATTAGAGGCTACAGTCTTCAAGTTCATAGTCTAAGAGATAAAGTGATCGTTTCCTGATCAGATTCCTAAAGTTGTACTTTTCCAAAATTCATTGTACTTTGTACTCTTTTACAAGTTTGGAATAAAATAAATTTTTTGTTTTTGTATACAAAATGGTGACTCTGCTGGGGACGACTTTTTCTCCGATGAGAAAATGACAACTCAATGTGACATTGCGTCAATCGGCAAGACACAGAAGACTCTGGTTGTTCAAGTCAACCAGACAGCCTACGAGAATATGATCAACACCAAGAGCAACAAGCGCACGGTGGCTATCGCCAAGAATAGGACTGTGTGGACTCCTAAATCTCCCACAGTCGCTGTGGCCCAGGCGCAACTTGAATGCTCAATGACCAAGGCACAATCCGCCTTAGTGGTTCTGGTACATCCTGTTTCTATTGCTAGGGCGCAATCTGCTCACTCTGTTGCCCATGCGCCTACTACAATCTTTGTTGCCAAGGCACACAGTCAGTTCAAGCTACTGTAAAGGCACAGTCTACTAATGTTGCTGCCAAGGCGCTACCAGTAGTCCTTAGGACTATGGCGCAACCCAAGCAATCGGTAACCCAGGCGCAATCTGCTACTCCGATAAAACTTAAGGGAACCAGTCTTTTGGCTATACCCTCTTCCAATTCTCAAGTTCTGAACTTAGAGAATTATGTACTAGTGCTAACACTAGACAGAACAAAGGAAAAAGTCCTATGACATTTTCTCAATTGGCACAATCTACGCCAAAAATGATCACACAACAGAACAAAGGAAAACACTTCTTAGCTAACCCTGTTCAAAACAAAGGAAAGCACCCTTTGGTCTTTCCTCAAACTTCCCTGGTCTATGACTCAGAGAAAGATGTATCAGATTTTATTCCTGTAAACAGAGGTCCTCGAATCTCTGATACCGAAAAGAATACTGATCAGAAAGGTATCTTACCTACCCCTATGGGGTCTGGTCAAGGCCTTCCTACCTTGCAAATTTAAGATCCAAGCAAGGAAAATTGAAGGTATCACAAACAGACACCGGGAACAGAATTTTCAGATTTACGCGCTTATCTCAATAGGCGTCAACCAATATCAACTTTTGCAAAATGCAAGAACCCTATGCCAAAGGCCAATCTGCACCAAAAGTCAAAGTTTAAAAAGAAAGACCCATCTACCTATGCTAATGAGTTGAGTACATCTTTGTACACTCGAGGAACTAAACACCTAAAGAATAGGAGACATGTTTCTAACATCATTAAGGAATATGTTCCTCCGACTTCTTCTCGTCCTGGGTGGTAACTGACCTCCGGCAACATCTTACACAAAGGCGGAAGACTACGGGAATGTTTTCCTTACCTCCAAATTGCCACTGCGTACATGAAGTTGTCATCAACTGTTGTTGCCAATCGGCTCGATGATTGTCTTCGATCGTCTGAACTATGCTTCAACTCCTGAACATATAATAGATGACGAAGATGAACTATTATATGCTTCTATTAACATGACTTCTCAAGGCACTGGGGGTGGAAAACGTCTAAGACGTAATGCATCCGTAATCCTAGTCAACAATACTTAGACCGATCCATGCATCCAATGAAGGTGTCTTTCAATACACTAGATCAAGAAATCGTCATTTGATCCAAGGTGTCTTTAATCAAGAAGATCTCCCTATCACTCATGTAGGAGAGGACTCTCTTTCGGAGTTTGATGCAGATAGTGAAAGTTCTGAACAAACCATCTCATCATTAGCAGCAAGAGAAGTGACAGCATATACCATTATAGAAGATCAAGATGCTTCTACGTCAACCAGCCAAGGGCAACGAATTGTCGTATTAGAAGACAAATTGAAAACCATGGCAGAAATGGTTGCAAGCATGCACACGATAATGGTGGCTCAATATACAGTACCTTGATTATAAACCCTGTTACAAATCCTGAGCTTATAGCATCTTCTGTACTGTTAATCTGGGGTACCAGCCCCTCAGATTGCTTCTGTGCCAATTCAAGCTGATCTAAGTCAGTCTGGTACTGGGGGTGGTAATTACCACGCTGTTCCTCCTCCTAACACTTCTAACCAGCCTACCAATTCTCAAACATCAGGGAATACAAATGAGGCTGTGAAACTTCTGCACACTCAGTTTGAGGCTTTCAAGCAGAAGGATGGCCTACAAAGATTGGCATAAAGCAACCATATCCTACAGAGTGGAAGGAAGTTCCATTTCCTTCTAAGTATAAACTTCCAACCATTATGTTGTTTGATGGTAGCACTTCTCCAAGTCAGTATATCAATCATTTCGAAGTGATGACTGATCAATTACAGCCAAATGATGCTCTGCTTACCAGAGTGTTCATCGGTTGTTTAGCCGGTGCAGCATATGACTGGTATCGTAGCCTGTCTGATGGTTGTATCACTTCTTTTGTTGGTTTCAAGCAAATATTCTTGCAACAATTTTATGAGGGAGTCAACGACATGACGATGTCTGCCCTCATTAAAATTAAACAGAGGCACAATGAATCCACAGAGAGTTTCATTGAGAGATTCCGCCGAGAGGCACTCAAAATGCCTTTAGGTACTCCATCTGCTGTAACAATAGACACTTGCAAATCAAACTTGTTGCCTATTATCAGTATGTGGACGGGATCTACACAATTCTAGGATTGGCCTTCTTTATTGTTAATGCAAAGGCGACAGAAGTGAGTGCCGAAAAGTTTAAGCAGTTAGGAGTCCAGATGACTCACCCTGACCAAGATGAACATTCTACACCTGGAGGTAGTAATCGCCAGAATAACCGCAAGAATAAAGAAACATTGGCCATCAATCTTAAAGGCAAAGAGTCTTTGGCTGTCAATGTTACTCAGACGGCATCTACCCCATCAGCACCACTACAAAAGTCAACTCGTCCAAAAGAAGAGTATTCTTTCGACGAAGATGATACTTTAAGCATCTTCGATTGCTTGATCAAAAGCAATAAGCTTCAGCTTCCAGAGGCAAAGCGACCAGAAGAAATCGGTAAAACTGATCACCCTAAATACTGTGTTTATCACAGATTCATAGGATATCCAACCAGAGCATGTTATGTGCTCAAGGACAAAATTTAGGAGTTGGTCAACTCTGGAGCAATTACTCTACAGCAGGACGAGAAAACGGTGACTGCTAATGTGGTTTCTCTCCAATTTGGTGATTTTCTACCACAACTCGTACAAGATGGTGTTGTCCCCATTCCAAGGACTACTCTAGAAATTGTGAATATCCCGCCTCCTCAAAATGAAGGTCTTGTTCCGATGTCAACTGACAGAGGAGAGATTATGTAGATTCATCCAGATCTGGTTGCAGAATTTGAAACGCCTTCCTCTTCTAAGCAAAAGAAGCATTCTAAGTCTAAATCCAAGAACTGTAATATGGTATCCTTTGAACCATTAACAGAAGAAGAAATCCTAATGGGCACTAGATCTGGGAAACCTTATCTTCGGGAGTATTCCAAAAATCAAGAGAACCCTGCTCCATCCCCGGATGCTCTTCCTCCATCATCTTCTCCTGCTGAAGATACACCGTCTACATCCTTGCCAGTGGTTGAACCATCTCCTCCTAAACCAACATCAGCAGACAAGGAAAAGCAACCTGTTCACTTTGATAAAGCGTTGATGAAGTCATCATCTCTTGGACATGAAAAGCCTTACAATTTTGACATACTGGCTCAATTGGCCAATACTCCAGCAAGATTGTCAATCTTTGAACTTTTACGTCTCTCAAAAGAAACTCGTGAGACGTTAAGTGAAGCCTTGATGCTGGCTGACACTTGTTTGACTCTTCTCAAGAAGCCTGAAAAGGAGCCAGTCAGCTGTGCACATTGTCATAGTGTATTTGAATTAATGCCCAATATCACTTTTACATAAGATGACATGTTATTAGAAGATAATCGTCATAATCGTCCTCTCTATTTCACGGGATATGTGGACACCATAAAAGTCGACCGTATTCTGATTGATCCGGGTCTGCATTTAGCATCATGCCAAAGTCCTTATTGGACGCTTTGAAAATCCCAGTACATAAACTTTCTACAACTATCACTACCATCCTGGGATTCAATCAAGGAAGAAGTGAACCTTTGGGGAAGATACGCCTAAAACTTCAAATTGGCAATCTTCGTACAAAAGTAACTTTCTATGTTATTGACAATCATGGCTCATACAATGCTTTGTTGGAAAGGTCATTCCTCCATGAACACAATATTGTACCCTCTACACTCCACCAATGTTTCAAATATGTGGATGGTAATGGAGAAGTCCAAAAAGAGGTTGTAGATCTGAATCCTTTCAAAGGAGTTGAAGCGTATTACAACGATTCTCGTATGTACAAAGAGGAATTCATGAAGGTGGTACTAGCAATGGACACAGATGAAGAACAGAAGAGTATACCTAATGATACTCTGGTGATTCCAGTCAAAGGACGTACCTCCTGCCCTCATTCTTCCCAACCACTGACTATCTATCTACCTTCCCATGAGAAGCGACCTAAAGGTGATAGTCAGAAACACAGAGAGCTCACCTCTTCTGAACCGCTTATAATCGATCTTCGTCGCAAGAAGCTCCCTCCTCCTTCTCGTTCTTCCTCTCCTCCTCTTGTCATAAATCTGACTAAGCCTGCTAAGGCTAAAGTCCATGTTGTAAATGATGGTGTAAAAATCAATAAAGCATATCCTTTGCAGTATACTGATGTCTTTTACTATACTCAGTGTTATCTGGATATGCTAGATAGATTTAAGGCACTTACAATAGAAGTCGTATCATCTCGACGAAACATGGTATCACTGGATTCAATACAAGAGTCGTACTTCTTAGTACCGTCTCGAAAGAAAGATGAAAAGCCAATATTCTTAATAAAAGAGAAGAACCAAAAATCATGCTCTATAATGATAATAGAGATGATACAGAAAGGCTATAATTACGACGCTATAGTCTACAATCTAAAGCCATCATCCGTAAAATGGTCTATGATTTTAGAACAGGTCTCAACAATGGTAAAGGAAGGCGAACCCCTCTTCGTATTGCTGTTCCAAAAGGAAAATCACAACAATACCACAGTAAAACGAAACGAGGACTAGGTTATATGTCACCACTTCCAACTCTGGAACCTTCTGAATCTAATGAAAAGAACGTTCAAACTCTTATGATTCTATCTCATGGGACTTTGATACCAGCATCGGTCATGTTCATAAGGTGATAGTATCTTCTAACATGGTGTCCGCCGAATTCTTAGAAGATGACGAAAGTGACATTGAAGAAGCTACTGAAATGGATCCTTGGGCACAAAGGATGGACAATCAGTGGGAACTTCATTTTGAACAACGAGAACCACCTACTAAAGATCAACTGGTCTAAATTGATATTGGAGAGAAAGGTGTATCACGACCAATCTTTATTAGCAAGACTCTCCCAGAGGATGATAAACAAGAATCAATCACCATATTCGTGAATACGTTGATGTCTTCGCCTGGAGTTACGAAGATATGCCAGAATTAGATCCTCAAATTGCAACTCACAAGCTTAACATTTTGCCTAATGCCAAACCGGTCAAACAACAACAACGGCGATTCAAGCCTGAAATGATGGATGCAATTGATGATGAAGTCAAAAAGCTTATAGCTTGTGGATTTATCAGAGAAGAACAATATCCTGACTGGGTGGCCAATGTCGTCCCTGTTCTTGTCACTTTCCATTCCCAGAATACGTATTTTTAGAATGCATGTACTGTTTAAATGTAAATATTTTACATTTATCATGTGTTGCTCTGTATTTAAATTCCTTTAATTTTATGTTAATAATTTCCTGTAATTTCATTTCTGTACTTTACTTGCTTTTATACTCTGCTTTAGCTTTGCTATGGGTTCAGCTCAGATTGGTTTAATTATGTTGGTTCATTATGAACCGAAATAAATCCCCACCTACCACCACTCCTTCATTTAAAAGCCCCAAACCCTTTCTCTCTCTCATTACTTCTTCTTCTCATTACTCTTCTTCTTCCTCATAACTCTCCCACCAACCTAAGAGAGCAGGCAAGTGCCAACTTGCTTCTTGATGGATTCCTATTTTTATTGTTCCATCATCTTCCCTATTTGATTTTAAGTCTCTTTAGTACTTAGCACTTTCAATTTCTATGGCTTATTTGTTGTAGATCTAAGTTTGATACGTTTTCGGTTTTTCTTGGTTTTGATCTCTAAAACTTGGTTATTTTCGAAAACTAATAGTTCTATGTTGTAGAGAATTCAATTTCATTCAGTTTTGGCTTTTGTTTCGCTTGATTTCGACTTCGGATGAGGAAGTTATGGCCATAGGAAGTTTTTAGGACTTTCATGGCTGAACTGGCTGTTTGGGGACGATGAACCCCATGCGCCGGGAACCCCATGCGCCCGGGAGGCCATGCGCCGGGAGGCCATGCGCCGTGAAGTCCCGGCAACGCATTCTTTGACTCCGAGCGTGTCATGCACGTAGGTTCCTTACGCGCATGTACTGAAGACGCAACGTGAGTATCCCATGCGCCGATTGTGCAGGAATCACAGCCGCATTCCCACAGCGCATGTGTTTATTTATTTCCCAATCTTATTTCTCAGGCGCATGAGATTATTTATTTCCCAATCATTTCTCTCAGGCGCATGATATTATTTATTTCCCAACCTTTCCCACAGCGCATGAGATTATTTATTTCCTAATCTCATTCCTCAGTGCATGGATTATTTATTTTCCAATCTCATTTCTCAGGCGCATGAGATTATTTATTTCCCAATCATTTCTCTCAGGCGCATGATATTATTTATTTCCCAACCTTTCCCACAGCGCATGAGATTATTTATTTCCCAATCTCATTCCTCAGCGCATGGATTATTTATTTCTCAATCTCATTTCTCAGGCGCATGAGATTATTTATTTCCCAATCATTTCTCTCAGGCGCATGATATTATTTATTTCCCAACCTTTCCCACAGCGCATGAGATTTTTATTTCCCAATCTCATTCCTCAGCGCATGGATTATTTTTTTCCCAATCTCATTTCTCAGGCGCATGAGATTATTTATTTCCCAATCATTTCCCTCAGCGCATGGATTATTTATTTCCCAATCTCATTTCTCAGGCGCATGAGATTATTTATTTCCCAATCATTTCCCTCAGGCGCATGATATTATTTATTTCCCAACCTTTCCCACAGCGCATGATATTATTTATTTCCCAACCTTTCCCACAGCGCATGAGATTATTTATTTCCCAATCATTCCCCAGGCGCATGAGATTATTTATTTTCCAATCATTTCCCTCAGCGCATGGATTATTTATTTCCCAATCTCATTTCTCAGGCGCATGAGATTATTTATTTTTCAATCATTTCCCTCAGGCGTATGATATTATTTATTTCCCAACCTTTCCCACAGCGCATGATATTATTTATTTCCCAACATTTTCCACAGCGCATGAGATTATTTATTTCCCAATCATTCCCCAGGCGCATGAGATTATTTATTTCCCAATCATTTCCCACAGCGCATGAGATTATTTATTTCCCAATCATTTATTCCCCAATTTTTATTTCCCGAATGTGGCATTAATTAACATTGATTGTTATCTTGATTTATTATTGATCATGCGTTCCTAGATGGAACTAAGAGACTGGCTAGTCGTCTTATTGAATTAAATGGAATAAGACACGTTCATATTAAGTATGAACTACTATAATCGATTGGCCGATTCCCGAATATTGACATACAGGCACACATGCAGACTTCAATTTATTAATTTATTTATTTTACTATAAAGAAGCATGTGTACTTTATGGTCAAGGCATGATTGTTCCGTGGTTAGTTTGGATTGTTGCATTACGCTATGTAAGACCTACAACCTAACCGCACGGGCATCGTTGTAGAGTTGTGCATATCGTACCCCGTACGAAAGTACTCATTCCGATGACCATGATCCACGGCATGGGATTTCACTCAACGTAGAGACTATTAAGTTAAAAAAATAATGATTGCATGGAGAGAATGGATTCCCGAGTTCTTACATGGCAGTCCTCTTGGGACTAGTAGTGCCCGACAGGCCGGCTGGTCCCCACAGATACTGCAAACCTGCCACACGGGCATGGAGCGGTATCTGGTTATACTATTTATTGTATATTGTATATTGATGACGGGCGTCCTGCTGGGACTCGTCTAATTCATGATTGGCGCAATTGATAGATTGGATCGACTAGCCTTGCTTGTCCATAGTAAGAACTGAGAAATCTTTATTGCAAAATTCCAGGATAACTTGGGACTCACAGTAGTAAGCCGTAGGAGTTGGATGGCCGTTTAAGTTGATTTGTTTGTGTACTGTACCTACTCTGTTACCTAACTGAGATGATCAGAACATCAGGACATGACGGGCCAACTTCTGTCCTTGTTTGGTTGGGAGGTTGGTTCGAAGTGTCGTGATGTTATGTGAATCCTAATAGCAAGCAGAGGTCTATTATTATATTCTCTTATTTACTGGTTTAATGTCTCATATCGTGCTTCCTTGCGGTACTTGCTATTAGAGGTCAAACCTCTCTGGTTTTACATGGCCAGATTTAGAGCCGGTTCCCGAGGACTCCGCTTACTTCCACCTCCAAGATGGTCAATACTAGAGGGATGATCGCAGGAGGACTCGAGTGGGTTCCTTACCTCCTCGCTCGTTTTGTTATTTACCTTATACCTTGCCATTTGGCACCGACATGTTAGTCGGATTGTCTTGCACTTACTTTTGCATAATTGTAATTAAGTCAGACTGCAGCTGATAACAATTGTGTATACTTTGCTATATCATCTGGCTATGTTTTGTAAAGCCAGATATCAAAAACATTTTGACGGAGCGTTTAGGACGCCTTACTGCTTTATCTTACATGTTCTCTATTTCTGTTCTTATTTGAATGATTGAGACAATAGATGTGAAGTGACCATAGCGAGACTTTCATGTAGTATGCACCCCCTCGTCTTTTAGACAGCATGATCGTATTATACGGTTCATCTACCCGTAATACGTAGCTGGCTGAGTCATTCCCCCGCTCTCCAGTATTCTGGTTCTGGGGCGTGACAAGATTTTAGTGGTGGCCCATGCAGGTCGGATTTCAGACTTGTGGGGTGTTTTGATTATAGGATGTCTCAATCACACGTGTTCCTTCTTGATCTCATAATTCGTTATCCTCCACCCTTGCTTGACATTCCGGTATCCTTTGACTTCATTGATCCTTCATGTCCGGTTGTTTGATTGTTCTCTTGTCCCTTTTCTTAGGGGCACTTCGTCCGCTCAGTCAGAGCTGGGCAGCAACAGCAGGAGCAATATGGACAACTGACAGGTCGGTCAGCAACA
>JANAVB010023599.1:1794898-1822398 GCA_029216955.1 Iris pallida
TTCCAATTCTCAAGTTCTGAACTTAGAGAATTTATGTACTAGTGCTAACACTAGACAGAACAAAGGAAAAAGTCCTATGACATTTTCTCAATTGGCACAATCTACGCCAAAAATGATCACACAACAGAACAAAGGAAAACACTTCTTAGCTAACCCTGTTCAAAACAAAGGAAAGCACCCTTTGGTCTTTCCTCAAACTTCCCTGGTCTATGACTCAGAGAAAGATGTATCAGATTTTATTCCTGTAAACAGAGGTCCTCGAATCTCTGATACCGAAAAGAATACTGATCAGAAAGGTATCTTACCTACCCCTATGGGGTCTGGTCAAGGCCTTCCTACCTTGCAAATTTTAAGATCCAAGCAAGGAAAATTGAAGGTATCACAAACAGAGACACCGGGAACAGAATTTTCAGATTTACGCGCTTATCTCAATAGGCGTCAACCAATATCAACTTTTGCAAAATGCAAGAACCCTATGCCAAAGGCCAATCTGCACCAAAAGTCAAAGTTTAAAAAGAAAGACCCATCTACCTATGCTAATGAGTTGAGTACATCTTTGTACACTCGAGGAACTAAACACCTAAAGAATAGGAGACATGTTTCTAACATCATTAAGGAATATGTTCCTCCGACTTCTTCTCGTCCTGTGGGTGTAACTGACCTCCGGCAACATCTTACACAAAGGCGGAAGACTACGGGAATGTTTTCCTTACCTCCAAATTGCCACTGCGTACATGAAGTTGTCATCAACTGTTGTTGCCAATCGGCTCGATGATTTGTCTTCGATCGTCTGAACTATGCTTCAACTCCTGAACATATAATAGATGACGAAGATGAACTATTATATGCTTCTATTAACATGACTTCTCAAGGCACTGGGGGTGGAAAACGTCTAAGACGTAATGCATCCCGTAATCCTAGTCAACAATACTTAGACCGATCCATGCATCCAATGAAGGTGTCTTTCAATACACTAGATCAAGAAATCGTCATTTGATCCAAGGTGTCTTTAATCAAGAAGATCTCCCTATCACTCATGTAGGAGAGGACTCTCTTTCGGAGTTTGATGCAGATAGTGAAAGTTCTGAACAAACCATCTCATCATTAGCAGCAAGAGAAGTGACAGCATATACCATTATAGAAGATCAAGATGCTTCTACGTCAACCAGCCAAGGGCAACGAATTGTCGTATTAGAAGACAAATTGAAAACCATGGCAGAAATGGTTGCAAGCATGCACACGATAATGGTGGCTCAATATACAGTACCTCTGATTATAAACCCTGTTACAAATCCTGAGCTTATAGCATCTTCTGTACTTGTTAATCTGGGGGTACCAGCCCCTCAGATTGCTTCTGTGCCAATTCAAGCTGATCTAAGTCAGTCTGGTACTGGGGGTGGTAATTACCACGCTGTTCCTCCTCCTAACACTTCTAACCAGCCTACCAATTCTCAAACATCAGGGAATACAAATGAGGCTGTGAAACTTCTGCACACTCAGTTTGAGGCTTTCAAGCAGAAGGATGGCCTACAAAGATTGGGCATAAAGCAACCATATCCTACAGAGTGGAAGGAAGTTCCATTTCCTTCTAAGTATAAACTTCCAACCATTATGTTGTTTGATGGTAGCACTTCTCCAAGTCAGTATATCAATCATTTCGAAGTGATGACTGATCAATTACAGCCAAATGATGCTCTGCTTACCAGAGTGTTCATCGGTTGTTTAGCCGGTGCAGCATATGACTGGTATCGTAGCCTGTCTGATGGTTGTATCACTTCTTTTGTTGGTTTCAAGCAAATATTCTTGCAACAATTTTATGAGGGAGTCAACGACATGACGATGTCTGCCCTCATTAAAATTAAACAGAGGCACAATGAATCCACAGAGAGTTTCATTGAGAGATTCCGCCGAGAGGCACTCAAAATGCCTTTAGGTACTCCATCTGCTGTAACAATAGACACTTGCAAATCAAACTTGTTGCCTATTATCAGTATGTGGACGGGATCTACACAATTCTAGGATTGGCCTTCTTTTATTGTTAATGCAAAGGCGACAGAAGTGAGTGCCGAAAAGTTTAAGCAGTTAGGAGTCCAGATGACTCACCCTGACCAAGATGAACATTCTACACCTGGAGGTAGTAATCGCCAGAATAACCGCAAGAATAAAGAAACATTGGCCATCAATCTTAAAGGCAAAGAGTCTTTGGCTGTCAATGTTACTCAGACGGCATCTACCCCATCAGCACCACTACAAAAGTCAACTCGTCCAAAAGAAGAGTATTCTTTCGACGAAGATGATACTTTAAGCATCTTCGATTGCTTGATCAAAAGCAATAAGCTTCAGCTTCCAGAGGCAAAGCGACCAGAAGAAATCGGTAAAACTGATCACCCTAAATACTGTGTTTATCACAGATTCATAGGATATCCAACCAGAGCATGTTATGTGCTCAAGGACAAAATTTAGGAGTTGGTCAACTCTGGAGCAATTACTCTACAGCAGGACGAGAAAACGGTGACTGCTAATGTGGTTTCTCTCCAATTTGGTGATTTTCTACCACAACTCGTACAAGATGGTGTTGTCCCCATTCCAAGGACTACTCTAGAAATTGTGAATATCCCGCCTCCTCAAAATGAAGGTCTTGTTCCGATGTCAACTGACAGAGGAGAGATTATGTAGATTCATCCAGATCTGGTTGCAGAATTTGAAACGCCTTCCTCTTCTAAGCAAAAGAAGCATTCTAAGTCTAAATCCAAGAACTGTAATATGGTATCCTTTGAACCATTAACAGAAGAAGAAATCCTAATGGGCACTAGATCTGGGAAACCTTATCTTCGGGAGTATTCCAAAAATCAAGAGAACCCTGCTCCATCCCCGGATGCTCTTCCTCCATCATCTTCTCCTGCTGAAGATACACCGTCTACATCCTTGCCAGTGGTTGAACCATCTCCTCCTAAACCAACATCAGCAGACAAGGAAAAGCAACCTGTTCACTTTGATAAAGCGTTGATGAAGTCATCATCTCTTGGACATGAAAAGCCTTACAATTTTGACATACTGGCTCAATTGGCCAATACTCCAGCAAGATTGTCAATCTTTGAACTTTTACGTCTCTCAAAAGAAACTCGTGAGACGTTAAGTGAAGCCTTGATGCTGGCTGACACTTGTTTGACTCTTCTCAAGAAGCCTGAAAAGGAGCCAGTCAGCTGTGCACATTGTCATAGTGTATTTGAATTAATGCCCAATATCACTTTTACATAAGATGACATGTTATTAGAAGATAATCGTCATAATCGTCCTCTCTATTTCACGGGATATGTGGACACCATAAAAGTCGACCGTATTCTGATTGATCCCGGGTCTGCATTTAGCATCATGCCAAAGTCCTTATTGGACGCTTTGAAAATCCCAGTACATAAACTTTCTACAACTATCACTACCATCCTGGGATTCAATCAAGGAAGAAGTGAACCTTTGGGGAAGATACGCCTAAAACTTCAAATTGGCAATCTTCGTACAAAAGTAACTTTCTATGTTATTGACAATCATGGCTCATACAATGCTTTGTTGGAAAGGTCATTCCTCCATGAACACAATATTGTACCCTCTACACTCCACCAATGTTTCAAATATGTGGATGGTAATGGAGAAGTCCAAAAAGAGGTTGTAGATCTGAATCCTTTCAAAGGAGTTGAAGCGTATTACAACGATTCTCGTATGTACAAAGAGGAATTCATGAAGGTGGTACTAGCAATGGACACAGATGAAGAACAGAAGAGTATACCTAATGATACTCTGGTGATTCCAGTCAAAGGACGTACCTCCTGCCCTCATTCTTCCCAACCACTGACTATCTATCTACCTTCCCATGAGAAGCGACCTAAAGGTGATAGTCAGAAACACAGAGAGCTCACCTCTTCTGAACCGCTTATAATCGATCTTCGTCGCAAGAAGCTCCCTCCTCCTTCTCGTTCTTCCTCTCCTCCTCTTGTCATAAATCTGACTAAGCCTGCTAAGGCTAAAGTCCATGTTGTAAATGATGGTGTAAAAATCAATAAAGCATATCCTTTGCAGTATACTGATGTCTTTTACTATACTCAGTGTTATCTGGATATGCTAGATAGATTTAAGGCACTTACAATAGAAGTCGTATCATCTCGACGAAACATGGTATCACTGGATTCAATACAAGAGTCGTACTTCTTAGTACCGTCTCGAAAGAAAGATGAAAAGCCAATATTCTTTAATAAAAGAGAAGAACCAAAAATCATGCTCTATAATGATAATAGAGATGATACAGAAAGGCTATAATTACGACGCTATAGTCTACAATCTAAAGCCATCATCCGTAAAATGGTCTATGATTTTAGAACAGGTCTCAACAATGGTAAAGGAAGGCGAACCCCTCTTCGTATTGCTGTTCCAAAAGGAAAATCACAACAATACCACAGTAAAACGAAACGAGGACTAGGTTATATGTCACCACTTCCAACTCTGGAACCTTCTGAATCTAATGAAAAAGAACGTTCAAACTCTTATGATTCTATCTCATGGGACTTTGATACCAGCATCGGTCATGTTCATAAGGTGATAGTATCTTCTAACATGGTGTCCGCCGAATTCTTAGAAGATGACGAAAGTGACATTGAAGAAGCTACTGAAATGGATCCTTGGGCACAAAGGATGGACAATCAGTGGGAACTTCATTTTGAACAACGAGAACCACCTACTAAAGATCAACTGGTCTAAATTGATATTGGAGAGAAAGGTGTATCACGACCAATCTTTATTAGCAAGACTCTCCCAGAGGATGATAAACAAGAATCAATACACCATATTCGTGAATACGTTGATGTCTTCGCCTGGAGTTACGAAGATATGCCAGAATTAGATCCTCAAATTGCAACTCACAAGCTTAACATTTTGCCTAATGCCAAACCGGTCAAACAACAACAACGGCGATTCAAGCCTGAAATGATGGATGCAATTGATGATGAAGTCAAAAAGCTTATAGCTTGTGGATTTATCAGAGAAGAACAATATCCTGACTGGGTGGCCAATGTCGTCCCTGTTCTTGTCACTTTCCATTCCCAGAATACGTATTTTTAGAATGCATGTACTGTTTAAATGTAAATATTTTACATTTATCATGTGTTGCTCTGTATTTAAATTCCTTTAATTTTATGTTAATTAATTTCCTGTAATTTCATTTCTGTACTTTACTTTCTGCTTTTATACTCTGCTTTAGCTTTGCTATGGGTTCAGCTCAGATTGGTTTAATTATGTTGGTTCATTATGAACCGAAATAAATCCCCCACCTACCACCACTCCTTCATTTAAAAGCCCCAAACCCTTTCTCTCTCTTCATTACTTCTTCTTCTCATTACTCTTCTTCTTCCTCATAACTCTCCCACCAACCTAAGAGAGCAAGGCAAGTGCCAACTTGCTTCTTGATGGATTCCTATTTTTATTGTTCCATCATCTTCCCTATTTGATTTTAAGTCTCTTTAGTACTTAGCACTTTCAATTTCTATGGCTTATTTGTTGTAGATCTAAGTTTGATACGTTTTCGGTTTTTCTTGGTTTTGATCTCTAAAACTTGGTTATTTTCGAAAACTAATAGTTCTATGTTGTAGAGAATTCAATTTCATTCAGTTTTGGCTTTTGTTTCGCTTGATTTCGACTTCGGATGAGGAAGTTATGGCCATAGGAAGTTTTTAGGACTTTCATGGCTGAACTGGCTGTTTGGGGACGATGAACCCCATGCGCCGGGAACCCCATGCGCCCGGGAGGCCATGCGCCGGGAGGCCATGCGCCGTGAAGTCCCGGCAACGCATTCTTTGACTCCGAGCGTGTCATGCACGTAGGTTCCTTACGCGCATGTACTGAAGACGCAACGTGAGTATCCCATGCGCCGATTGTGCAGGAATCACAGCCGCATTCCCACAGCGCATGTGTTTATTTATTTCCCAATCTTATTTCTCAGGCGCATGAGATTATTTATTTCCCAATCATTTCTCTCAGGCGCATGATATTATTTATTTCCCAACCTTTCCCACAGCGCATGAGATTATTTATTTCCTAATCTCATTCCTCAGTGCATGGATTATTTATTTTCCAATCTCATTTCTCAGGCGCATGAGATTATTTATTTCCCAATCATTTCTCTCAGGCGCATGATATTATTTATTTCCCAACCTTTCCCACAGCGCATGAGATTATTTATTTCCCAATCTCATTCCTCAGCGCATGGATTATTTATTTCTCAATCTCATTTCTCAGGCGCATGAGATTATTTATTTCCCAATCATTTCTCTCAGGCGCATGATATTATTTATTTCCCAACCTTTCCCACAGCGCATGAGATTATTTATTTCCCAATCTCATTCCTCAGCGCATGGATTATTTATTTCCCAATCTCATTTCTCAGGCGCATGAGATTATTTATTTCCCAATCATTTCCCTCAGCGCATGGATTATTTATTTCCCAATCTCATTTCTCAGGCGCATGAGATTATTTATTTCCCAATCATTTCCCTCAGGCGCATGATATTATTTATTTCCCAACCTTTCCCACAGCGCATGATATTATTTATTTCCCAACCTTTCCCACAGCGCATGAGATTATTTATTTCCCAATCATTCCCCAGGCGCATGAGATTATTTATTTTCCAATCATTTCCCTCAGCGCATGGATTATTTATTTCCCAATCTCATTTCTCAGGCGCATGAGATTATTTATTTTTCAATCATTTCCCTCAGGCGTATGATATTATTTATTTCCCAACCTTTCCCACAGCGCATGATATTATTTATTTCCCAACATTTTCCACAGCGCATGAGATTATTTATTTCCCAATCATTCCCCAGGCGCATGAGATTATTTATTTCCCAATCATTTCCCACAGCGCATGAGATTATTTATTTCCCAATCATTATTTATTCCCCAATTTTTATTTCCCGAATGTGGCATTAATTAACATTGATTGTTATCTTGATTTATTATTGATCATGCGTTCCTAGATGGAACTAAGAGACTGGCTAGTCGTCTTATTGAATTAAATGGAATAAGACACGTTCATATTAAGTATGAACTACTATAATCGATTGGCCGATTCCCGAATATTGACATACAGGCACACATGCAGACTTCAATTTATTAATTTATTTATTTTACTATAAAAGAAGCATGTGTACTTTATGGTCAAGGCATGATTGTTCCGTGGTTAGTTTGGATTGTTGCATTACGCTATGTAAGACCTACAACCTAACCGCACGGGCATCGTTGTAGAGTTGTGCATATCGTACCCCGTACGAAAGTACTCATTCCGAATGACCATGATCCACGGCATGGGATTTCACTCAACGTAGAGACTATTAAGTTAAATAAAAATAATGATTGCATGGAGAGAATGGATTCCCGAGTTCTTACATGGCAGTCCTCTTGGGACTAGTAGTGCCCGACAGGCCGGCTGGTCCCCACAGATACTGCAAACCTGCCACACGGGCATGGAGCGGTATCTGGTTATACTATTTATTGTATATTGTATATTGATGACGGGCGTCCTGCTGGGACTCGTCTAATTCATGATTGGCGCAATTGATAGATTGGATCGACTAGCCTTGCTTGTCCATAGTAAGAACTGAGAAATCTTTATTGCAAAATTCCAGGATAACTTGGGACTCACAGTAGTAAGCCGTAGGAGTTGGATGGCCGTTTAAGTTGATTTGTTTGTGTACTGTACCTACTCTGTTACCTAACTGAGATGATCAGAACATCAGGACATGACGGGCCAACTTCTGTCCTTGTTTGGTTGGGAGGTTGGTTCGAAGTGTCGTGATGTTATGTGAATCCTAATAGCAAGCAGAGGTCTATTATTATATTCTCTTATTTACTGGTTTAATGTCTCATATCGTGCTTCCTTGCGGTACTTGCTATTAGAGGTCAAACCTCTCTGGTTTTACATGGCCAGATTTAGAGCCGGTTCCCGAGGACTCCGCTTACTTCCACCTCCAAGATGGTCAATACTAGAGGGATGATCGCAGGAGGACTCGAGTGGGTTCCTTACCTCCTCGCTCGTTTTGTTATTTACCTTATACCTTGCCATTTGGCACCGACATGTTAGTCGGATTGTCTTGCACTTACTTTTGCATAATTGTAATTAAGTCAGACTGCAGCTGATAACAATTGTGTATACTTTGCTATATCATCTGGCTATGTTTTGTAAAGCCAGATATCAAAAACATTTTGACGGAGCGTTTAGGACGCCTTACTGCTTTATCTTACATGTTCTCTATTTCTGTTTCTTATTTGAATGATTGAGACAATAGATGTGAAGTGACCATAGCGAGACTTTCATGTAGTATGCACCCCCTCGTCTTTTAGACAGCATTGATCGTATTATACGGTATTCATCTACCCGTAATACGTAGCTGGCTGAGTCATTCCCCCGCTCTCCAGTATTCTGGTTCTGGGGCGTGACAAGATTTTAGTGGTGGCCCATGCAGGTCGGATTTCAGACTTGTGGGGTGTTTTTGATTTATAGGATGTCTCAATCACACGTGTTCCTTCTTGATCTCATAATTCGTTATCCTCCACCCTTGCTTGACATTCCGGTATCCTTTGACTTCATTGATCCTTCATGTCCGGTTGTTTGATTGTTCTCTTGTCCCTTTTCTTAGGGGCACTTCGTCCGCATCAGTCAGAGCTGGGCAGCAACAGCAGGAGCAATATGGACAACCTGACCAGGTCGGTCAGCAACAAGAGCCAGTCTCACCTCAGGAGACTATTCAAGAAGAAGTGATAGTGGAAGCAGCAGCTGGATCACAGTATCCGGAGGTTCCACTACCACCAACAGTTCCACCTACCCCTGTGGGAGTAGACACACCAGCCCTTCTGGAGATCATGAGAGGAATGATGGCTACTCAGCAATATCAGATGTTGGTCCAGCAGCGCATGCACACTCAGCTACAAGAGCAGAATGTATTGCTTAACCAAGGATTACAGACGGCATTGGAAAGAGGAGTGAGGACTGATTCAGGAGCATCAGCCAGGTTTTGCAAGTACAATCCCCGCCATTTCGAGGGCACGGAGGATGCCATCTCAGCAGATGCATGGCTTAAGGATATGGAGGCTATTCTGACAGCAGCTAAGGTGCCGGCAGAAGAACGTGTGGATCTAGTGAAGTTGTTACTTCAGGATCTCGCACGTGATTAGTGGGAATCAGAGGAAGTAGGCATCAGGCGTCCTGTGGCTTGGGACGATTTTACAGCAAGATTCAAGACTAAGTACTATGGGGTTGTGGCGCAGTTTGAGCTACAACAGAAGTTTATCAACCTCAGGCAGGCCGGCAAGACTGTAGATGCTTATGCAGCAGAGTTCTGCAGATTGAGTAGGTTCGCCCCAGAGATGGTAGCAACAGAGCGCCAGAGGGCCATGAGGTTTCAGCAAGGGTTTCACCTTGAACTCTTGCAATTGATAGAGGGGCACAATTACCAGACTTTTGACGAAGTATTAACGGCAACTCGAAGGCATGAGATCACTATTCAGAGGCTTGCGGTGAGGACTGGGGGTCAGAAGAGATCCCATAGTCAGATTGAAGGAGGAGGGAGAGCGGTGCCCCGAACAACAGCACCATCCACTGGCATTCGTATCCACGATGTGGCGATACGAGGACCAGCACCACCACCCAGGCAACAGCAACAGCAACAGAGGAAGAACCAGCAACCCCCGGCAGGCTGCACTTATTGTGGGAAGATGGGACACACTAGAGATGTGTGTCGGACATTGAATAGACTGTGTCCGATATGTGGAAATCCAGATCATCGGGTTACCACATGTTCCATGAATTCGAGGGCAGGAGGACCAGGGCAGCAGTTTCTTGCTCTGCCAGCACCAGGGGCAGGCCAGTATCGAGGACCAGCAGTGGCAGTAAGGCCGTTGGCACAGCGTCTATTAGTACCGCAGGCTCAGATGTTTCGGCAGCAGGGACCGCCGATGCAGCAACACCAGCATAGACCACCCCAGCATCATCAAGGAAGGAGCCAGCAACAGCATCAGGCTAGGCCGCAGCATGAAAATCGGCAAGGAGGTCGAGGGCAAGTATTCACTTTGTCCTTGGAAGAGGCATTGGCATCGGAAGATGTTGTGGCAGGTAACATTCTCGTCGCCTCATATCCCGCAGTAGCATTGTTTGATTCGGGAGCATCCCATTCATTTATATCTGCACAATTTGCGACACGGCTAGGAATGGAGTTCAAGGCATTGCCAGGGAGGTTGAATATACTCACTGGTAATGGGCTCGTAGGAGTTAGTCGAGTTATTCTAGCATGTAGCGTTGTAGTTTGCGGGCATTCCTTACCCGCTCGGTTGATAGAATTTCCTGTTGGAAATTTTGACGTTATTTTAGGCATGGACTGGCTGAAAGACAGTCATGCGACGATAGATTGTCGTAGAGGGAGTGTATCTTTTGATATTCCAGGCATGAAGAGATTCACCTTAGTCAGATCAGAGGCAACTCAGCAAGAGCAGGGAGTAATAACGGCAATGGAAGAAGTTCAAGTTCCGAAGGTAGTTGAAGAGTTCCTAGACGTATTTCCTGAAGAACTTCCAGGTCTGCCACCAGTTAGAGATATTGAGTTCAGCATAGAATTGGCACCTGGAACTAAACCGATATCAGATCGAGTTTATAGAATGGCAGACTCAGAGCAGGCCAAGGTATATCAGCACATAGAGGAACTGAAGGAGAAGAAGTTCATCCAAGCTAGCGTGTCACCATGGGCAGCACCAGTGGTACTTGTGGGAAAGAAGGATGGGTCATCCAGATTGTACATCGATTACAGGAAGCTTAACGCAGCAACAGTGAAGAACAAGTACCCACTACCAAGGATTGACGACTTATTTGATCAGTTGAGCAAAGCTAGAGTTTTCTCCAAGATAGATCTTCGTTCAGGGTATCATCAAGTGAGGGTTCGGAAGGAAGACATTCCCAAGACAGCATTCAGGTCGAAGTATGGGCATTATAAATTCTTAGTAATGCCATTTGGTTTGACCAATGCTCCAGCAATCTTTATGGATTTGATGAACCGCATCTTTATGCCATACTTAGATCAGTTTGTCGTTGTATTTCTTGACGACATTCTTGTATACTCTGCTAGTGAAGAGGAGCATGAAGACCACCTCAGAAAAGTGTTACAGGTTCTGAGAGAGAACCAGTTGTATGCCAAGCTCAGCAAGTGTGAGTTCTGGACGAATCACATTTCATTTTTGGGTCATATCATATCAGGAGCTGGAGTAGCAGTAGATCCCAAGAAGGTAGAAGCAGTAGAGAGTTGGCCAGTACCCAAGACCGTAGCAGATGTACGGAGTTTCTCGGGATTGGCAGGATATTACAGATGGTTTGTATCAGACTTTGCACGGCTTTCAGCACCCATGACCCGCTTGACACGGAAGGATGTACCATTCGTCTGGTCGGCAGAATGCCAGGCATCATTTGAGAATCTGAAGCAGAAGTTGATATCAGCGCCTATTCTTACATTGCCAGTTGGACCCGAAGGTTTTACCGTTTATTGTGATGCGTCAGGTAAAGGACTTGGATGTGTCCTCATGCAGCATGGGAAGGTGATAGCATACGCATCTAGGCAACTTCGAGACCACGAGAAGAATTACCCAACTCATGACTTGGAGTTGGCAGCAGTAGTATTTGCTTTGAAGCTATGGAGGCATTACTTATATGGTGATCGAGTGGACATGTACACGGACCACAAAAGTCTGAAGTACATCTTTACTCAGAAGGAGCTGAACATGAGACAGAGAAGATGGTTAGAGCTGATCAAGGATTACGACGTTGAGCTTCAGTATCATCCAGGCAAGGCTAATGTGGTAGCAGATGCTCTCAGCAGGAGAGGCGGCGCATTTATGTTAACAACACAGAGGCATATTTTAGAAGACCTTCAGGAGATGGGCATCGAAGTTATACTTCCTAGTGATGTAGGAGTTCTAACAAGTCTGCAAGTTCAATCCGACTTAGTAGATAGGATCAAGGCAGCTCAGGCACAGGACCCAAGGATTCAGAAGCTTAGGGCAGAATGTGAGTCAGGACTCAGGAAGGAGATGAGAATTCATGAAGATGGTACACTTAGGTTTGGATCACGTCTATGTGTGCCTAGTGGAGATATCAGACAGGAGGTTATGGCAGAAGCTCACAGTTCTCAGTATTCTATTCACCCTGGAGGGACCAAGATGTACCAAGATATCAAGCAGCACTTCTGGTGGAACGGGATGAAGAGGAAGATAGCTAGATTCGTTTCCCGTTGCTTGGTATGTCAGCAAGTGAAGGCAGAACAGCAGAGGCCAGTTGGGTTATTGCAACCGCTTCCTATCCCAGAATGGAAGTGGGAACACATCACAATGGACTTTATGACGGGTTTACCGAGATCACCAAGTGGTAAAGATGCTATTTGGGTGATAGTAGATCGGCATACAAAGGTGGCACACTTTCTTCCTTTCAGAGTAGGGCAATCTACAGAAAAGTTGGCAGAGTTGTACATGCAACAGATAGTCAGGCAGCATGGAGTCCCTGTCAGCATTGTGTCAGACCGAGATACCCGTTTCACATCACATTTCTGGAAGAGCTTACATCATAGTCTGGGCACCAAGTCAAGATTTAGTACGGCTTACCATCCACAGATGGACGGGCAATCAGAAAGGACAATTCAGACTTTGGAAGATATGTTGCGAGCTTGCACCCTAGATTTTGGGGGATCTTGGGAGAGCCACCTGCACTTAGTTGAGTTTTCTTATAACAACAGTTATCAAGCCAGTATCCAGATGGCGCCATTTAAAGCACTATATGGTAAGAAGTGTAGGTCGCCACTAGCATGGGAAGATATCGGGGAGAGGAAGATGTTAGGCCCGGAAATGATTGTTCAGACAGTGGAAGTGATTAAAGGAATTAGAGAGCGACTTCGAGTTGCGCAGGATCGGCATCGACATTGGGCGGACCAGCATCGTAGGCCGCTAGAGTTTTCTGTTGGGGACCACGTGTTCTTGCGGATCTCACCTACCCGTGGGGTCATTAGATTTGGCGTTCGCGGGAAGTTGAGTCCGCGGCACGTGGGCCCATTTGTTATTCTTGATAGGATAGGCGATGTTGCTTATCGTTTATCCCTTCCACCTTCGTTACGAGAGATGCATGACGTATTTCATGTATCTCAGTTGCGAAGGTATGTATCGGACCCGAGCCATATACTTGATCATTCTGAGCTGGTTGTTGGTAACAATCTGTCTTACGAGGAACAGCCTGTGTCTATTTTGGACCGAAGAGAGAAGGTACTCAAGAACCGAACAATTAGCCTTGTCCGGGTTGCTTGGGGTCATCACTCTTTAGGGGAGTCAACGTGGGAACGTGAGGATGATATCCGATCACGGTATCCGCACCTATTTGACTCACAAGGTATATCTCTTTCTGTATACCTTGACTGTCTTAACTCCTCATGCTTGCCACCTTACGAGTAGAATTGCTTGGTATCGTAGAATGTTCGACATAGATATGTTACATACTATGGACATTGTAGAATGATTGCTTACTTAAATTGCTTATACCTAGAGTAGTTCAGCTCTGATGTTTCTATCATGCTTGGATTTGAAATTCCGAGGACGGAATTTTTCTAAAGGAGGGTAGAGATGTCACTTCCCATTCCCAGAATACGTATTTTTAGAATGCATGTACTGTTTAAATATAAATATTTTACATTTATCATGTATTGCTCTGTATTTAAATTCCTTTAATTTTATGTTAATTAATTTCCTGCAATTTCATTTCTGCACTTTACTTTCTGCTTTTATACTCTGCTTTAGCTTTGCTATGGGTTCAGCTCAGATTGGTTTAATTATGTTGGTTCATCATGAACCGAAATAAACCCCCCACCTACCACCACTCCTTCATTTAAAAGCCCCAAACCCTTTCTCTCTCTTCATTACTTCTTCTTCTCATTACTCTTCTTCTTCCTCATAACTCTCCCACCAACCTAAGAGAGCAAGGCAAGTGCCAACTTGCTTCTTGATGGATTCCTATTTTTATTGTTCCATCATCTTCCCTATTTGATTCTAAGTCTCTTTAGTACTTAGCACTTTCAATTTCCATGGCTTATTTGTTGTAGATCTAAGTTTGATATATTTTTGGTTTTTCTTGGTTTTGATCTCTAAAACTTGGTTATTTTCGAAAACTAATAGTTCTATGTTGTAGAGAATTCAATTTCATTCAGTTTTGGCTTTTGTTTCGCTTGATTTCGACTTCGGATGAGGAAGTTATGGCCATAGCAAGTTATTAGGACTTTTATGGCTGAACTGGCTGTTTGGGGACGATGAACCCCATGCGCCGGGAACCCCATGCGCCCGGGAGGCCATGCGCCGTGAAGTCCCGACAACGCATTCTTTGACTCCGAGCGTGTCATGCACGTAGGTTCCTTACGCGCATGTACTGAAGACGCAACGTGAGTATCCCATGCGCCGATTGTGCAGGAATCACAGCCGCATTCCCACAGCGCATGAGTTTATTTATTTCCCAATCTCATTTCTCAGACGCATGAGATTATTTATTTCCCAATCATTTCTCTCAGGCGCATGATATTATTTATTTCCCAACCTTTCCCACAGAGCATGAGATTATTTATTTCCCAATCTCATTCCTCAGCGTATGGATTATTTATTTCCCAATCTCATTTCTCAGGCGCATGAGATTATTTATTTCCCAATCATTTCTCTCAGGCGCATGATATTATTTATTTCCCAACCTTTCCCACAGCGCATGAGATTATTTATTTCCCAATCTCATTCCTCAGCGCATGGATTATTTATTTCCCAATCTCATTTCTCAGGCGCATGAGATTATTTATTTCCCAATCATTTCTCTCAGGCGCATGATATTATTTATTTCCCAACCTTTCCCACAGCGCATGAGATTATTTATTTTCCAATCTCATTCCTCAGCGCATGGATTATTTATTTCCCAATCTCATTTCTCAGGCGCATGAGATTATTTATTTCCCAATCATTTCCCTCAGCGCATGGATTATTTATTTTCCAATCTCATTTCTCAGGCGCATGAGATTATTTATTTTCCAATCATTTCCCTCAGGCGCATGATATTATTTATTTCCCAACCTTTCCCACAGCGCATGATATTATTTATTTTCCAACCTTTCCCACAGCGCATGAGATTATTTATTTCCCAATCATTCCCTAGGCGCATGAGATTATTTATTTCCCAATCATTTCCCTCAGCGCATGGATTATTTATTTTCCAATCTTATTTCTCAGGCGCATGAGATTATTTATTTCCCAATCATTTCCCTCAGGCGCATGATATTATTTATTTCCCAACCTTTCCCACAGCGCATGATATTATTTATTTCCTAACTTTTTCCACAGCGCATGAGATTATTTATTTCCCAATCATTCCCCCAGGCGCATGAGATTATTTATTTCCCAATCATTTCCCACAGCGCATGAGATTATTTATTTCTCAATCATTATTTATTCCCCAATTTTTATTTCCCGAATGTGGCATTAATTAACATTGATTGTTATCTTGATTTATTATTGATCATGCGTTCCTAGATGGAACTAAGAGACTGGCTAGTCGTCTTATTGAATTAAATGGAATAAGACACGTTCATATTAAGTATGAACTACTATAATCGATTGGCCGATTCCCGAATATTGACATACAGGCACACATGCAGACTTCAATTTATTAATTTATTTATTTTACTATAAAAAAAGCATGTGTACTTTATGGTCAAGGCATGATTGTTCCGTAGTTAGTTTGGATTGTTGCATTACGCTATGTAAGACCTACAACCTAACCGCACGGGCATCGTTGTAGAGTTGTGCATATCGTACCCCGTACGAAAGTACTCATTCCGAATGACCATGATCCACGGCATGGGATTTCACTCAACGTAGAGACTATTAAGTTAAATAAAAATAATGATTGCATGGAGAGAATGGATTCCCGAGTTCTTACATGGCAGCCCTCTTGGGACTAGTAGTGCCCGACAGGCCGGCTGGTCCCCACAGATACTGCAAACCTGCCACACGGGCATGGAGCGGTATCTGGTTATACTATTTATTGTATATTGTATATTGATGACGGGCGTCCTGCTGGGACTCGTCTAATTCATGATTGGCGCAATTGATAGATTGGATCGACTAGCCTTGCTTGTCCATAGTAAGAACTGAGAAATCTTTATTGTAAAATTCCAGGATAACTTGGGACTCACAGTAGTAAGCCGTAGGAGTTGGATGGCCGTTTAAGTTGATTTGTTTGTGTACTGTACCTACTCTGTTACCTAACTGAGATGATCAGAACATCAGGACATGACGGGCCAACTTCTGTCCTTATTGGTTGGGAGGTTGGTTCGAAGTGTCGTGATGTTATGTGAATTCCAGTAGCAAGCAGAGGTCTATTATTATATTCTCTTATTTACTGGTTTAATGTCTCATATCGTGCTTCCTTGCGGTACTTGCTATTAGAGGTCTAACCTCTCTGGTTTTGCATGGCCAGATTTAGAGCCGGTTCCCGAGGACTCCGCTTACTTCCACCTCCAAGATGGTCAATACTAGAGGGATGATCGCAGGAGGACTCGAGTGGGTTCCTTACCTCCTCGCTCGTTTTGTTATTTACCTTATACCTTGCCGTTTGGCACCGACATGTTAGTCGGATTGTCTTGCACTTACTTTTGCATAATTGTAATTAAGTCAGACTGCAGCTGATAACAATTGTGTATACTTTGCTACATCATCTGGCTATGTTTTGTAAAGCCAGATATCAAGAACATTTTGACGGAGCGTTTGGGACGCCTTACTGCTTTATCTTACATGTTCTCTATTTCTGTTTCTTATTTGAATGATCGAGACAATAGATGTGAATTGACCATAGCGAGACTTTCATGTAGTATGCACCCCCTCGTCTTTTAGACAGTATTGATCGTATTATACGGTATTCATCTACCCGTAATACGTAGCTGGCTGAGTCATTCCCCCGCTCTCCAGTATTCTGGTTCTGGGGTGTGACAGTTCTGAAGAAGACCGAAAAGGTTCGAGTTTGCATAGACTTTCGGGATCTCAATGATGCTTGTCCCAAAGACGAATTCCCTCTCCCAATTACTGATGTTATGATCGACAATACATGTAGATTCGAATGAATTTCTTTCATGGATGGGTTTTCTGGATATAATCAAATCCGGATGGATCCTGAAGATGAAAAACATACTTCATTTTGTACTCCTTGTCACGACCCGCACCCTTATGAGGGGTACGAGCACGTGGGTACGTCCAGCCTACGCTGCAATATCAGCGGTAGAACGCTGTATATAACGTCTGTAAATACTACGACTAACAGTATAAAGGTACATGTACATTATATACACTCCGAATGGAGGAGACATAGCAATACAGTCTCAATCACAGAATAAAACTAAGGTAGATAGCACAGAAGAAAATATATGATAGATGAAAAGGAAATAAGTCCAAGATCCAACACAAGCCCAGATATATACACAACATCACAGGGTCTCAAAATATAATATAGAAGCTACAATCTGATAATACTAGCTGGATCGCAGTCCAGGCAACCCAACTAATCTACACTACTCTGGAAGAACAAAGTCTAGTGGCTCTTCTATAAGGCCACGGTCCTGGACTACTCCATCTAGCTCGAGCCCATAATAGGTCGAGCAGTCTATCTCAGAATCATCTGTAATATATCAACGGTATCCTGTCAAGAAAATGAGCAAGTACAAGCACTAACAGCAGTTCCATGTGAATTGACAAATTCTATAAGAGACAGTATAATGAACTACAAGACAAAGATATATGAAGACTTGTGAACCATTCGGAAGCTGAGTTACAACCCTTAAACCAAACAAGGACCGGGGTTGTAACTCTTCTCCCGAGCAGAACTTATTCTCCAATCAAGGTACAATATAAAGGCATGTAGAACATGTGAGTAACTGAAGATCATAGCATGGTGAGAAAGTACTGAATGTAGAACAGAACAGGATATATGATAAGATAAAGTAAATATAAAATATACCTTGAATTATTAGAGCGTTATGTGATCGGCTTGGGATAAATGACAGGACAGGCTATCCACTTGGCCCGACAATCACAAGAAAATCTGGGAAGGGTCATGCCGACCAATCTGGATAGCGAGCACAAGGTAAATAGGATCTCGCTACACCCTACATGAGGGGAGAGTGGCGCGAGCACAAGAATATAGAGATAGGGTGGCTTGGATCACATAGCCCCTAATAATTCCCCATCCCCAAATAGTACAATGGATCTGGACATGACACGTCATGGCACGTGATTCCATAAGAGGGTAGTAAGTCCCCTTAGAAATCGGTATCTATACAAGTACAGGGAACAAGACAGGAAGTGTACTAATATACCCAGAAATCTAGGAACAACATCTCATGTCATGATCCAACGTATACTAGTCCGTGAACTATCGTGACTGGGAATCGAGTAAGACACTACGACTGAATCGGATATAGCAGATATCAAAACAATAAAAACTATCAGTGAATATATTCGCCTGCTGTCCTGAGCTGTAGGGTATATCAATGCTCAGAGTGGTAATCAGAAACCTAAAGATGAGATATTTCATGTTAATTTAGGTTTAACAAAGTTAAGAATGATTTATAATGAATGATAGGAAATCTAGGTCAAACTAGGTCTCACTGAGTCACACTAAGTCCTGTCAAGTCAATCTAGGTCAAATTAAGTCATATTAAGTCAATCTAAGTCAGACTAAGTCATCCCTAGGTCATACCAGTCATGGCAAGTCAAAACAAGTCGAAACAAGTCAAACGGGGTCAAGAATTGACTTATAGTTGACTTTTAGTCAACTGGTCAACCCTGGTCAACTCTGGTCAACTCTAGGTCAACCCTAGGTCAAACTGGTCAAATGTTGACCAATAGTTGACTTTTGGTCAACTGGTCAACTCTAGTTCGGATTTGGTCAAATTTAGACAAAGGGTTGACTCATTGTTGACTTTTGGGTAAAAAATCAACTCTGGGTCAACCGAGCCAAAATTGGTTCAAATATGACATTTGTAGGGTGTACCTAACAAGTCACCTAAGTTTCAAGTCAAACCGAATACCCGGATCCCTTATCTTGAAATTACCCGATTATCCTTTATATAAACATACCCTTAAACCACTCTAACATTGAAGCCAAGTGGCTTTCCCTTAGGAATTCCACTCCCGGCTTTCTACGGTAGTAGGATACTAGCCTATACAACCATTACCTACCAAGTTCTCTAGGTAGGGTGGAGATCCAGTCCATCTTACGGTCCATGTTATCCGTTTACCCGTTATCTTGAGTACCGTAGGATACTCAACGATATCGCGTGATACCACTCTCCTAATCCCAAACGAAGTCCCGATTTCAACCTAGGAGCCTACCCACAAACTCTATTTTATATTAGCTAAGTCCCCTCCAAGCTTGGACGCGTTTCGACGCTCCTATCTCAAAATCACCCTCTCACTAAATTCTAATTCACTCACGACACTCAAAATCCCACTCTACTTAGGATTAGTTTAGGGGGTTATTTAGGGGGATATACATATGTATATATATAGGTATATATGCATATATATAAGGGTATGTATGTATGTATATGTATATATATATATATATATATATATATATATATATATATATATATATATATATATATATATATATATATATATATATATATATATATATATATATATATATAGGTGGGGGTTTATGGGGCTAAAGGGGGTGTTGTGGCTGCCCTTGCTGCTGCTATTGCTGCTGCCAATGCTACTTGCTGCTGCTGCTGTTTGGGGGGGAGGGGGGGAACAGCAGCCCCAACTCCCCCCACCAGCTGCTGTTGGTTGCTCTCCTTTCCCTTCATTTCCTCCTCCATTCTCACACTCTTTCTCCCACTATTCTCCTTCTCTAATCCCTCTCTAAAGTCTTTATATATATGTATATATATATATAAACACTCTAATAATCACTCCCATTCATTTCCCTCTCTATATATATAAATACACACACTATTTTATATAGTGACACACACACACACAAACATATATATAAACACACACACACACACACACATATATATATATATATATATATATATATATATATATATATATATATATATATATATATATATATATATATATATATATATATATATGAACACACACACACACACACATATATATATATATATGTGTGTGTGTGTGTGTGTTCATATATATATATATATATATATATATATAAACACACACACACATATGTATCTATATATGGACACACTCTCACATATATATATAGACACACACACACACACACACACACACACACACACACACACACACACTAACACACTAACACAATATGAATTTTAAAGTGCCTAACCCACTTAGATGCAAATCTAATTATTCTAGAAGTGTCCAATTTGGGGGGAAAACTCTAGGACACAATCACAAATCACAACTTCTCCTAGGACACACCAAACGGACTCAAACTTGACATGAATAGGGATACAACCTTGGAGATAAATCCTACGGGGTTCAAACTAATTATTATGATAAAAAGAATGGATTAGAGAATAGGTTGTACCTATCGGGAGATGGATCCCAATGGAAAAATCCTCCGACACGGCTCCGACACAAAACGAATTGTCTAGGACACAACTCTTCACTTCTTGCTCCCAAAAACTTGTAGAAGCTCCACTTGGGATAGAGGGAGAGTTGGATGGAAAAATATTTGGAAAAGAAACCTTAAATGGAGATCAATCCTAAGGATTTATATTCTTTCTCTTGGAAAGAAAGCTTGGAGAAGAAGAAGATGAAGAAATTTGAAGTGGGAAGAATGGAAAGAGAGAAAGGGTGGCCGGCCCTATAAGCAAGGGTTGGGGCCCTTGCTAATTACAAGTTTGCCCCTCCCTTTGCTTTCTTATGAAGTTAACTTCCTATTTGGTTTTTGGTTGAGTGTTTAGACTAAGTAAAAATCATAATTAAGCCTAAACACTCATGGAGGACTAGTCCAAACTCCTAAACCTAAATGTTAAGTTTGGTGGGTCATGGCTAATTAATGTGTTAAACACAACTCAAGTCAAAATTTCCCGGAGTCCCGAATTAAGTCGGAATGCGATAAAATTCGAACCCGACTCCTATAATCATTAAATATTAACATTCATGAAATAAAATTCCCAAAATTTTCAAAAATGGAAAATTACTATTTTACCCCTATCTTGGAAAATTGAGGTTGACAAGTCTATCCACCTTAAAAAAATTTGTCCTCGAAATTGAAGACAACAAACACAGGAAAACACAAACAGAAAAATAAAAGAAATGGATTTATACCTCAGGGCGCAAAAAGATAAGGGAAACGCTCCCGCATGTCGTCCTCCCTCTCCCAGGTAGACTCACCTGGAGAGTGATGTCTCCATGCAACCCGAACCAAAGGTATGACCTGGTTCCGGAGCACCTTCTTCCTGCGATCCAAAATCTCCACTGGCTGTTCCAGATAGCTGAGAGTAGGTCCCACCTGTATCGCTGAATGGTCTAATACATGGCTAGGATCTGCCACGTATCACCTCAGCTGAGATACATGAAACACGTTGTGCACTCCCTCAAGCCTAGGCGGCAAATCCAGTCGGTAGGCTACTGCACCGATCCTCTCTATGATGGTGAAAGGTCCGATGTAGCACGGACTGAGCTTTCTACCGCCGCCGAAGCGAATCGTGCCACGTGTCGGGGATATCCTCAAAAACACCATGTGACCAACCTAGACATAAGACAAAACTCAGCACATAGACTAAACAACAATCACAAACAAATACGACAGGAAACTGAAACTAACCTCGAACTCTAACGTTCTCCGGAGACTATCGGCCCAATGTCGCTGCCTATCCTGAGCCACCCGAAGTCTGTCTCTAATCAACCTGACCTTCTCGGTCGTATCCACAACCATCTCCGACCCAAGAAGTGCCCTTTCGCCGATATCGTCCCAAGACAAAGGAGTACGGCATCTCCGTCCATATAGAGCCTCAAATGGCGACATCTCTATACTGGCCTAGTAGCTGTTATTGTAAGCAAACTCTACCAGGTGAAGATGGTCCTCCCAAGAATCCCCGAGATCAAGCACACATGTGCGAAGCATATCCTCCAAAGTTTGGATAATCCTCTCCGACTGTCCGTCTGTCTGAGGATGATAAGCGGTACTAAACTTGAGCAAGGTGTCCAAGCTAGTCTGCAAACTCCTCCAGAAGTGGGAAGTGAATCGGCTATCCCGGTCTGAAACTATGCTCACCGGAACCCCATGTAATCTCACGATCTGATGAACATACAGCTCTGCCAGCCTCTCCGTAGACAAACCCACTTTGAAAGACAAAAAGTGGGCCGATTTGGTCAA
This sequence comes from Iris pallida, assembly GCA_029216955.1. Taxonomy (NCBI): domain Eukaryota; kingdom Viridiplantae; phylum Streptophyta; class Magnoliopsida; order Asparagales; family Iridaceae; genus Iris; species Iris pallida. The sequence continues at coordinate 1,817,371 of JANAVB010023599.1, forward strand.
TCTATCAATGATGACCCAAAACGCGTCTTTCTCCCCTGGCGATCGTGGAAGTCCAGACACAAAGTCCATGCTGATGTGCTCCCACTTCCACTCGGGAATGGGTAGCGGCTGAAGCAATCCAACTGGTCTCTGTCTCTCGGCCTTCACTCGCTGATATACAAGGCAACGAGATACAAACTGGGCTACCTCGCGCTTCATGCCATACCACCACACGTGCTCTCTCAGGTCCCTATACATCTTGTTGGCTCCAGGATGCATAGAATACTGAGAGCGATGCGCCTCTTGAAGAACCTCCTCCCGAAGCTCTCCACGCGGAACGCACAGCCTAGTACCGTGCCGCAACGACCCATCTTCGGCTACAGAGAAATCGTCGAGCAAACCCGTCCGCACCTGCTCCCTGATGCTCCTCAGGGCAACATCATCATACTGTGCTGACCTAACTCTATCCATCAGCTCAGACTGAATCTGCAAACACCACATCTGGATCTCCACACCCGAAATGATGACCTCGATGCCCAAACTATCAAGGTCGGCCAACAGATGACGATCTGTCGTCAAAAACATAGCTACTGGATACCTGCTCAAGGCATCTACAACTACGTTGGCCTTCCCCGGATGGTACTGCAGTGATATATCGAAGTCCTTCATCAGCTCTAACCACCGCCTCTACCGCATGTTCAACTCCTTCTGAGTGAACACGTACTTCAAGCTCTTGTGATCTGTGAAGATCTCAACTCGCTCTCCGTACAAGTAATACTTCCATAACTTCAAAAAATAATAACCGCGGCCAACTCCAGATCATGAGTAGGATAGTTCTTCTCATGATGATGTAACTGCCTAGATGCATAGGCAATCACCTTCCCGTGCTGCTGAAGAACACAACCCAAGCCCTTCCCAGAAGCATCGCTGTAGATCGAGAACCCACCTGACCTAGATGGCAAAGTCAAGATCGGAGCTGAAGTCAACCTCTTCTTCAGCTCATCGAATGCAGCCTGACACTCAACAGTCCAGACGAACTCCACGTCCTTCCTGGTGAGTCTAGTCATTGGCTCTGCAATCCGTGAGAAGTCCTGGACGAACTTCCGGTAATAGCCAGCTAAACCCAGAAAGCTCCGAACCTCGGTAACTGAACTGGGCGTAGACCAAGACTCAACTGCTGAAATCTTCCTCTGGTCCATTGAGATCCCGTGCTCGGTCACAACATGACCTAAGAACTCGACCTGGTCCAAGAAGAACTCGTACTTCGAAAGCTTCCCGTAGAGTTGCTCCCTCCTCAGAGTCTCTAACACAACTCTCAAGTGCTCCTCATGCTCCTCCTGCGTCTTCGAATAGATCAAGATATCATCTATGAAGACCACCACGAACTTGTCAAGGTACTGATGGAATACCTTGTTCATCAAGTTAATGAACACCGCGGGAGCATTGGTCAACCCAAATGGCATCACTGTATACTCGTACTGGCCGTACCGAATCTGAAATGTCGTCTTGGAAATGTCATCCCGCCTCACCTTCAGCTGGTGATACCCGGACCTCAAGTCTATCTTCAAAAATATCGTCACCCCACTCAGCTGATCAAACAAGTCGTCGATCCTCGACAAAAGGTATCTATTCTTGATAGTGAGGTTGTTGAGCGCCCGGTAATCAATGCACATACGGGACGTACCATCCTTCTTCGGCACAAACAGGACTGGCGCTCCCCAGGACGAAGAACTGGATCTAATAAACCCCTTGTCCTGTAGCTCGTCGACTTGCTTCTTCAGCTCTATCAACTCACTGTTGTTGACCCTATAGACGTGCTGTGAAATGGGCTCGGCGCCCGGCACCAAGTCTATAGAGAACTTAATGTCCCTGTCTGGCGGCATCCCCAGTAACTCCTCGGGAAAGACATTCGAGAACTCAGCTATCAACAGATGTTGCAAGTCCTGCCCCGCCAACAAGGCTCCACAAAATCCAGCCTCCGGCTCTGCTGCTCCTCGAGCAAACACGATCTCTGGCTCTCCCGGTGGCCTAAAAAGAACTCTGCCTCCTCTACAATCAATACTAGCATGGTGCATGCTCAACCAATCCATACCGAGTTCCATATCGTACCTCGGTAGGGGCATTACGAGCAGACACGCACTCAAGTCCCGACCTCTCAGAGTGACTCTCCGTCCCTTGCAAATATTATTAACCAGGATAATGCCTCCCCGGGTCATAATCTTGCAAGTCCTACCCATATATTCAGTAATAATGTTGTGTCTCAGAGCAAAGAAAACAGACACAAAACTATGGGTGGCACCAGAATCAAACAAGGCGAAAGCAGGGAAAGAATCAAGGAGAACATGACCTGCTACAACATCTCCCACTGGCTCTGCCTCCTCCTCTGCTGCCAAGGCGAACACCCTGCCCGCCGGTGCTCCCTTCTGGTGCTGCACAAAGTGCTGCTGCTGGGTCTGAAGTGGAGGACCTTTCTGCTGAACTGCTGGTCCTCTAGCCTGCTGCACCCTGTCCTGGCCTTCTCGGACTCCACGAAAGCGGCAATCCCTCAGCTGGTGATCGGGCGCCCCACAGTATAAACAGATACCCAATCTCTTCCTACAGGCCTTCCTGGTGTGCCCCGACTTTCCGTAGAAACCGCACGGAGTAGTCGGTCTCTGGCCCTGCCCCTGGTGCTGCTGGGCACGCGCTGGTGCCTACTGAATCTGTAACAGAGGCTGCTGCTGAAATGGCCTCTGCTGATGCTGAAAGTGGGGGCGCTTGGCCGGTCCCGTACTGGAACTTGCCCCCATGGTATCACCGCTCCTCTTCGACTTGAGGCCGAAGTCCTCCTCTGCAATCTGTGCGTCCATCAATATCTGATCGAACGTCGCGTCACGACGACCCGAGGTGCGGGTGCGTACTGCATGAATAAGTCCCCTACGGAACTTACGAGCCTTCTGCCCCTCATCCTGGATCATATCGGAAGCGAACCTGCTAAGGCAGAAGAACTCTGCTGCATACTCGTCCACTGACGAGTTCCTCTGCACTAGACCCACGAACTGGCCCTCCAATGCTGTAAGAGCCACGTCCGGGAAGAACTCCTCCTTGAAGAGCCTTCGAAAGTTCTCCCATTCAGCCCTTTCACCGACGTACGAGGATCCGTACGGTACCATGTCAGCACGATGTCGTAGAATCGGCTGGCTGCGGCTGAAACCCAAAGTCCTCTAGGAAGCTCTGCCAGCTCCATACTCCGCTGCACGTCCTCTAGCCAATCGTCTGCATAAAGGATGCCCTCCGTGCCCGTGAAGTCCCTGGAGCTCATCTTCCTAAAGTCTAATATTGTCCCTGGCCTAGACTGTTGCTGGTACGACTGCTGGCCAGTAGGGCCTTGCACCGTACCCTGTGCCACTCTCTCTACGGCTGCCAGTGCAAGCTGATGCGAGTTCTCCATGCTCTGCCTCAGCATCTCAATCTGAAGGTGTGATGCCTCCGTCTGGTGCTGTGATGCCTCTTTCTGGGCTCGCTGTGTCTCCATCATCTGCTGAAGGAGAAGGAACATATGGTATGTATCCGTCGGTATCGGAGGTGGTGGAGGTAGCATCTCAGAAACAATGACCGAAACCCTCTGGGGTGGAGGTGGTAGACCTCCCTGTGCAACTGCCACGACCTCCGGAATAGTGGAAACACTGGGGGCAGTCTCCTGAACCTCCTCCTCTGCCTGGTCAGATCTCTCGTGCAAGCTACTCGATCCAATGGCCTGCGGGTGCATTTTCGTCATCCTGGAGACGAATTGAAACAAAGAGATCAATAGGGCACATAAGAAGATATTATCAAGGAGGGACAGTTAATTTAATACAAGGGGAGTAATCATGATAATCAAAAGATCGGAAATTTTCCTAGGTGTGATTGAGAAACTCCTATCATATCCTAGGTCCTACGTCCTAATTGTAGGCTCGTAATTAGTACTCTAAGTCGAGCACCATTACGAGATCGTACTAATTGCGATACAGACCTGCATGGGCCACCACAAAAATGTGTCACGACCTGTACCCTTATGAGGGGTACGAGCACGTGGGTATGTCCAGCCTACGCCGCAGTATCGACGGTAGAACGCTGTATATAACGTCTGTGAATACTATAACTAACCGTATAAAGGTACCTGTACAGTATATACACTCCGAATGGAGGTGACATAGCAATACAGTCTCAATCACAGAATAAAATTAAGGTAGATAGCACAGAAGAAAACATATGATAGATAAAAAGGAAATAAGTCCAAGATCCAACACAAGCCCAGATATATACACAACATCACAGGGTCTCAAAATATAATATAGAAGCTACAGTCTGATAATGCTAGCTGGATCGCAGTCCAGGCAATCCAACTAATCTATACTACTCTGGGAGAACAAAGTCTAGTGGCTCTACTATAAGGCCATGGTCCTGGACTCCTCCATCTAGCTCGAGCCCATAATAGGTCGAGCAGTCTGTCTCAGAATCATCTGTAATATATCAACGGTATCCTGTCAGGAAAATGAGCAAGTACAAGCACTAACAGCAGTTCCATGTGAATTGACAAATTCTATAAGAGACAGTATAATGAACTACAAGACAAAGATATATGAAGACTTGTGAACCGTTCGGAAGCTGAGTTACAACCCTTAAACCAAACAAGGACCGGGTTGTAACTCTTCTCCCGAGCAGAACTTAGTCTCCAATCAAGGTATAATATAAAGGCATATAGAACATGTGAGTAACTGAATATCATAGCATGGTGAGAAAGTACTGAATGTAGAACAGAATAGGATATATGATAAGATAAAGTAAATATAAATATGCCTTGAATTATTAGAGCATTATGTGATCGACTTGGAATAAGTGACAGGACAGGCTATCCACTTGGCCCGACAATCACAAGAAAATCTAGGAAAGGTCATGCCGACCAACCTGGATAGCGAACACAAGGTAAATAGGATCTCGCTACACCCTACGTGAGGGAAGAGTGGCACGAGCACAAGAATATAGTGACAGGGTGGCTTGGATCACATAGCCCCTAATAATTCCCTATCC
>JANAVB010023599.1:1827398-1912074 GCA_029216955.1 Iris pallida
ACGAAACATTGGTATCAAATATGATCTCAGAAGAATTTCCTACTTGGAGGTTGTTCTTTGATGGAGCTTCTAGAATTGGACCTGGAGGTACTCTTGTTGCTGGAGTAAAAATTTTTCTTGTTTCACCCGATAGATTAACTATTCAAAGGGCCTTTCTTTAGACGAATCATGCTCCAACAATGTGGCAGAATACAATGCTTTGCTCATCGGACTTCAATTAGCCAAACAATTGAGTATTGAATATCTCGAAGTATAGGCGACTCTAAGCTGATTGTTAATCAGGTTAGAGGCATATATGAAGTCCGACATCAGGATCTAGTACCATACCATGAAGCAGCAACCCAGATAGCTTCTTCATTTAAAGAATTCTTCATCGAACATGTACGTCGGACATGCAATACAGAAGCTGATGCCTTAGCTAACCTAGCTGCAGTATTGGCAGTTCCAGTCAAAAGACAACAGATGGTTGTTATCTCTAATAGAGAACTATTCTGTGTTGAAAACAACTACAACATTGAATTCAGCAACCTAACTGAAGTCAATGTCCTTAACGAGGATTGGAGAGTACCTTTCATCGATTTTGCAGTACATGATATTTTACCAGAAGATCCTAAAGAAGCTACAAGTATCCGCCGTCGATCACTTCGATTCTATTATAATCATACTACTAAGACATTATATCGAAGAACTTTTGATGGATTACTCTTGAGGTGTCTCGCTGGTGATGAAGCAAAACAGATATTACGTGAGGCTCATAATGGTGTTTGTGGAGCGCATCAACCTGGTCCTAAACTACAGGATCGTATCCGACGTATGGGCTACTTAGGGGTGTAAAATGGACAAAGTAGTCCGTTGTCCGTATGTGTCCGGCTCGATAAATGGTACGACCGTGGAACGTCCGATTCATTAACGAACAAAACTTGGATATTTTTTTGGTCCGATTAAAAATCAGACCCGGACACGGTCATATCCATGTCCGGTCTGAATTCGTCCGCGAACAGTCCGATAGTGGAGACTCCTTTCGGTTTTGTATCAATTATGTCAAAATATTTTGGTTTTGCATCAAGTTTTTGTTGTTCTTTCTCGATTTTTGTTATCCTTTTACTTGTATTTTCTTTCAACTAGATTTTTTGAACCAACTATTAAAGTATCTTGATAAAATAATAACTTTTGATAATATATTTAATTTGTCCGCGGACCGTCCGATTGAATTAACAAACAGTGGTTGTCCGTGTTCGTCCGGCCCGAACTTGAACAATGAACTATCTGTGTTCGTCCGTCCGAACTCATTTTTATTAACGGACCAAACACGGACAGTGGACTGTCCGTGTCCGTCCGGTCCGTTTACACCCCTAAGGCTACTACTGGCCCTCTATGGTATCAGATGCTATTGATTATGCAAGGAAATGCCGTGCATGTCAAATTCATGCAGATTTTATTCACCAACCGTCGGATCATCCAACTGCAGCCTCATGGCCTTTTGAAGCTTGGGGCATGGATATAATTGGCCCTATCAATCCTCCTTCATCTAAAGGACATCAGTTCATCTTAGCCATAATCGATTATTTTTCCAAATGGGCAGAAGCTATACCTTTGGCTGAAGTAAAGACTAGTAGCGTTATGAATTTTATCAAACATCATGTGATATACAGATTTGGTGTCCCTCGTCGAATCATCCATGATAATGGGCCATAATTTATCAGCCAGAAGTTTAATAGGTTCTGTGATGATAACAGAATTAATAATGTCGCCTCTACAGCCTATAATCCTGCGGCTAACGGGTTGGCTGAAGCATTCAACAATACCATCATCAAACTCCTTAAAAAGTTTGTCTCTATTAACAAACGCAGTTGGAGTGATAAACTTGGAGAATGTCTATGGGCATATCGTACTACTGTCCGTAACCCCACAGGTTGCACACCTTTTTCTCTGGTATATGGATGTGAAGCTATTCTACCTTTAGAAATTCAAATTCCATCATTAAGAATCGCCATTGCTAATGAGCTTACGACAGATAATAATGATCGTCTTCGACTTCAGAAATTGGAGGCGCTCGATGAGAAAAGGTTATTAGCTCAACAGCATATCGAACTTTATCAGGCTCAGATTTCAAAAAGCTTTCAATCGCAAAGTCAGAGTGCGAACATTTCAAAAAGGCGAGTTGGTTCTTACAATCAGACGTCCTATGACTATGACACATATGAGCAAAGGCAAGTTCGAGGCAAAATGGGAAGGACCGTATGTGATAAATAAAGTCTTCTCTAATAGAGCCTATCAATTAACAGATATGGATGGCAGAGTTGCTATGATGCCCATCAATGGCAAATTTCTTAAGAAATATTATGTATAAAGACAAAATATACTTTATTTTCAGAGACATGATGTAAATAAAAGTTTATTTTTATTCAAAAGCAGAATGGAATTACATAATATTATGGACGGGGAGGAGGCCCTGACCCTTCCTAATTAAATACAAAGTTCGCTATGGCGTTCAAATATTTTATTGTCTGAACACACCAGGAATTCATAAACAGCCATCCTCAATGCCTCTTCTTCGGCAGTTTTTCCAGGCTCCACTAACTTAGAGATCAAATCCTGTCCTGGTGCAGGAGGAACAGTTGAACCTTCGCCCCTTTCTTTTTGAGAAGGCACTGGAGGCTCAGCAAGGGAAGTCTTGGTTTCTTCTTTAATCTTCGGAGCAATCAAGTCTTCGAAAGACATTTTTTTTCTTGCACAGGAAGAAAGGAGATTGACAATTTATAGGCAGAACAATTAAGAAATCAGCCTTGGGAATTGATGCAATTTTTGGAAAGAGGCACAACTGTTTGTTTCTAACGGTTCATTCATAACCGACTCTTCATCTTCCCTTCTTCGAAACCGACGTGTTTGATCCATTCGTTGTCTCCTTTGAAAGTCTAAATGGTCATTCATTCATTCAATATTTCTTCCTCGAAAATCGAAGTGAATGATCACTCATTCATTTATCATAATGAGAATCCATGTCTCTGAATTCCAAACAGCCACATCAAACAACTTTGCCACATTCGCATTCTATTCGCACTCTGTTATCTATGTCAGCATATCAAAATTAAATTATGAAAAGGAGATTAACGAGACAATCATTTCTTTATTCCTTCTTTAAAAAGCTTAGATACATCTTGATGAAAATCTATTACATCACTGATTTTCATTCTAATGAAGGTCTATTACATCTTTGGATCTTCTCATCGATAATGAAGGTCTATTATATCTTTGGATCTTCTTATTTGTTGGTGGCAATTCCTTGTCGTCTCGACCTGAAGCGACGAGCTCGAAATGAAATTAACTCTGGTATTCTCTCTGAGAAAGACTAGAGGAGAACCACAGAGTGCAGCAGCCAAAGATGAGCTGTTTTCAATACAACTGGTGGAGAGAAGACAACCCACCAGGGGAACTAGGAACGAGATCACCCTTGTGATACAATTCCTAGTTCTGCGTCTTCACCATCCAACTTTCATGTATACAGGCTCTTCCTACCATCTGAAGAAGACCCTTCTTAACATGAAGAGTCCTGAGCTGTCTGATTTGAGTGTCAGAACCATATGAGCTGTCTGATGTGGGTGTCAGAAGAATGTTCTCTGCAATATCCAAATCACCAATACAAGTTCTGAAGAAGCTCGTTAACCAAGTCCCTGCAAATATCAATAAAGCAGGAAAAGTTAGCAGAAATCTATCAGCAATGCGCCTACAGACAGGCGCACATCAGCAATGCACCTACAGACAGGCGCACATCAACAATGCGCCTACAAACAGGCGCACATCAGCAATGCGCCTACAAGCAGGCGCATATCAGCACTGAACACTGATCAAATAAGTGTATGACAGCAGTACGCACCTCTGATCAGAGATAAACACTGGACCACAGTGTGCGCCGATTCTCAAAAATAATTAGCGTATATCAATAGTGTCTACAACGCGCAGATCGATACTTGTCTCCAGAAGTGGTACGAAAGAAAAAATACTTATGATATTGATTCTTCGTCAAGACTTACCAATTTTTGAAAACACAGTATGCAAGCAAATAATATCAGAATGAAGTGGCGCAAGTGAAACCTTATAGGAAGACATTGGTTTTGAGAGAGTATGAATGGTTCTTTCATTTCTGGATGTCCTTTTTAAAGAGGTTAAAGAAGAGATGGGTGCGTCGTTCTAGGATCCTATTTTAGGAAAGAATTAAAAATGGGCATCTACAACCGTATAACGATTGCCACGTGTTCTTCAGAAGAAACAGTAAAATGAAGAATTAGTTAAAAGAATATATCCATGAGTACCATTCGAAATCACAGCCACACAAAATCATAAATTCTAGGTTTCATTGCATAAAGACGGGTAGACCCCTACAGTCAAGGACATAAAATTAAAAAGTTGTTCTGCCCAGAATATTATTTCTTGTCCTTACCTTCATCAGTCTGACGAAGGGCGGCATCCAACTCTTGCATGGTGCAGATCCCCGAGCGACAAATCAGGTTGAGAAATCCCTCTGAATTGGTGTGCTCCTCAGAGGATAATCCGTCACTCGATCGATTGAAGACTGACGGGGTTAAACCGAAATAGTTCAGAAAGTTCACTGCCCTCAAAGCTGGGTCAGCCTCAACAAAAAGGTTATAGGCGCAACATCCTGTCTCGCTTCAGAAGACTTGGTTGTGGTGTCAGCATTGGTCTCCATCTCTTTCTTTTTGGGGGCCATTGAAGAACAGAAGTGAAGACCAAAGTACAGAGATCAACTACATATATATATCAACCAATTGACTCTTCGTATTCCTCATGGGAAACTGAAAGAAATTAATATAACTCCGAAAGACGAAGAGAAGATTAAATATTTTCGAGAAAGGTATTTAATCATGATGACCGAGTATGAGACCAACGCAACCTGACTTAGTCAAAACTTTTATAAATTCAAAGTATTCTAAAACTTTGCAATGTTTTTAAGTTTTGAAAACTTTGAAGGGGTTCTTGTAGAGCCTAAAAATCAAGTTGCGCCTTCAATATACTGATCAGTGATCAAGTTGCGCCCCAAAAATCAAGTTGCGCCACTGATATGAAGCTCAGAGAACAGACTGCGCCACTGATCAGGTTGTGCCCGATATCAGACTGCGTCCAGTCTTTTTGCGCTAAAATCTACGTGGCATCTGACACTTAATGGTCATCATTACCTGACAATACCGACGGCTGACACAACAGTGAACGAGAAAAATCTCTTCGAATCCCGTAAATTGTGCCGCTCAAGAGAAGTTGGTGGACAGCTGTCCTGTATACTTCGTGAGTTACGCCCAGGCGCAATCTAAACAAAATCCTTAGTTGCGCATAGGCGCAACCTGAACGACTTTTGCTCAGAAGCTGCCACGTGTGTAGGCGCAGCTCAAATCAAGCACAGTTTGACTTGTTGACTGAAGCTCGTGCAACCTGATAAAGTTGAGACAACTAACATTCTAAAGTAGGATGACATGGCGCATATGCCACTAATCTCTCAAGACATGTCTACTATCATGTACACGACCACGCGCATCTCAATCATATGATGCCACGCGTCTAAATACAGTTAGTACACGATTAACAACTGAATGAAAGTTGGCACAACATGAGGTTGGCGTAATCCAGTATGTCACAATCCAGCCTCGCGTACATCAGAATAACTGCTAAAACAGTTATTTCCTGAACTCTATAAATAGAGTTTCCAATCATCATCGGAAGGAAGATCAAGAACTCTTGCAAAAATTGCTGCTGCGTTCTCTAAAGGCTACAGTCTTCAAGTTCACATAGTCTAAGGGATAAAGTAATCGTCTCCTGATCAGATTCCTAAAGTTGTACTTTCCCAGAATTTATTATACTTTGTACTCTTTTACAAGTTTGGAATAAAACAAATTTTTTGTTTTTGCAAACACTGAGTCCAGTCCTTCTCGATCTAGATACCACAGTCCCTCATGCCAAGTGCCAGTCCCAAGTCTTCGTCCCGTCCCTTTCTCCTGGAAGATCACCTTAGGAATATTAAAAGAAACAATGCATTTAAGTTGAAGAATTATAGAACTAATAGACAGAAGACTGACTAGAAAGGATGGAGCATGTAAAACATTGGATAATCTTACTAAATATGTACAATTAACAGTTTTCTTACCGACCACTGGCTGAAAAGTGCCGTCTGCAGTATGAATGGTATCTGCTGATGCTAGGTGAGTGTATGAAGAAAACTCACTAGCATTCCCGGTCACATGCCGAGATGCTCCTGAGTCGATAATCCAGTCTGACATTTTAAGGGAAGAAATAGATGCAAGAGCAAGTGACTCGTCAGTACCTTCTGATGGGTGGACATACATAGCGGTGCTGCCTCCAACGAGGAATGGGGTGGATGCCTCCTTTGTTCCACTCCTCCTGTCTTCCTCGGCTGACGCTCTCTGCTTTCTCTCCAGCATGTCTAGCAGTGCCCGATCCTCCTCAGTAAAGGTGCCAGCAGCTCCTCCATTCCCTTCTGTTACTAGCAGGTGTAACTCCTTCATAGTTTGGACTTTCAAATGGTTTGGTTTTAAAAAGAAATTTTTAGAGATTATAAATATTTTATAGACAAAATAATTTGCCAATTTATGTTCAATATTACATTGAAAGTAATTTTCTAAAAATTGGTTTATTTTACTTCGCATGATTTAAAGTGAATATTTGCTTAAAATTTAGTATAAGATATTTTCCATTAATTTCGTGCTTCAAACTACTTATAAAATTTATGATTACCATTTATTTTCGTAGAAATATTTATCCTTGAAATCTTATTATTATCATAAAAATATTTGGTTAATAATTATTGGGCTTTCAAAATATTTTTGAAATGGTTTTGGATATCATAAATAATTTATTCAATAGAAAGGTTTATTAAAACATTTCATATATGATTTTTGACTAATAAAAAATATGTTTCCAAATATTATTTATAGTAATCAATTATTTAATTTGATTTGACTTATATGACTTAAATTATGAGATGGCATTAAATATTTTTCCGAAGACATCATGTTGTCGCTTAGGTTATTTTGAATTTAGATGAAGTAAACGGTGCTAATTGATATTGTTATCTACTAGCAGATATCGATTAGCTTGAATTATTTTAAGCTTTATCTTAATTTAAATAGCATTAATATCTACTTGGATTATGATTAAACTTATTTTAAATCCTTATTAGATTTAAACTAAAGGGGAACTTATCTATTGGAAATACTAAACCTAACCTATATAGGAATACCCTCTGTATATAGAGAGGTCCTCCATTTGTTTTCTAGAGAATTTCTCAACACAACTCCCGCCACCACCATCGTCCATCCTCACCGCAGCATCCCTGCCATCAGGACACGACCACCGCCTGGGCCGCCCCAACTTCCCCTTTTCCTCCACAGCCATAACCATTCCCCTGTCACAACCACCACCACTGGCATCTCCGGCCACGATCACATCCCTGACCACTACCAATACAGCTAATACACAAAAGTGTCGAAGTGTCCGTGTCTGCAATTATCTCCTTTATCCAGTTCCTTACAATAACCTCTGTGTCCAACACCCCAGACACAGGACACCAGAAACAACAAAGCAAACATACCTAGCCGAACCTTCCCTGACCAGGATCCCAGTGCTGCCTCGACCCGCTGAGGCTGCCGCGACCACTGCACCACCTCTCCGTCGATCCCTGCATCCACCGTGCCTGACCTCGTGCTTCCCGGTCTGCAGCGCCGTACGACCCCTCGTGGTCAGCCCTCCGCATCCGGCGTGTTGAAGCCTCCCGGCCATCCACGCACACGGGCTCCTTCCGCCGGGACGGCGCTCCCTCCAGCGCCGTTCCTCTCCGATTTTCTTCGCGAGCCGCTCCCGTCCTGGAGCTGACCACCGCGGCGTCGCCTCCATCGAAACTCCCGTCGATCCGCCCAGACCTATCGACCGCCTGGATTTGCGACCGGACCGCCGCTCTCCGGACCAAAACCTCCAAACCGTCCTAAGTTTCTCGACAAGCCACCGCCCCGTTCAGCCACCGCCGCCTTGACTCGTCGCCGCGAGCTACAGCACCATCGTGCTCCGGCAACACCCTGACCCACAAACACCACAAAATCACACAGCCACGTACTGACCCAACACTTGGAAAATGGCACTGCTCTTCCGTCGGGGTCAGCGACCCATCCGTGACGAACCTATCCAAACCTCCGTACACAACCGGCGATCGTCGCCACTTCGGTCTGCCACTGCGCCCGCCGAGTGGATCACTATGGTCGCCTCCTACCAGATCTGAGCACGGTAATGCTGCTGACCTTCGTCGGAGTCAGCTGGGCAACGACCCTAGCTGTCCGTGGCTCGTCGACCGTCGTTGTAGCTCCGTCGAGTCGTCCAGCTGGGCCTCGGTAGTCAAACCCAGCTGCCTGGAGCAGATCTAGCACCCCCTTTCTCCGTGCGCCTTCGTCGGAGCCGCGCCTCCCCCAACGAGCCTCCTCCTCGCTTCGTGCGCCGCCCAATGAGCTGGGAGAGAACCCTCTCGGTGAGTCCTCTTTCCCCTTTCTTTTGTTTCTATTAAAATCATATGGACTACAGATAGTCACAACAATGATTCCATTTAGGTATTATTATTAATGTTAGTTTCATTTATCATTAGTTATCAATATGACCATAGATTATTATATATATATATATATATATATATATATATATATATATATATATATATATATATATATATATATATATACCATTTCTAAAATAATTATAGTGGTGGAAAATACATGTTTTTGGCCTGCTAGTTTTAGCTCAGCCCATAGGCTAAGGGCCAGGCTCCATTAGTAAATTGTTTGTACATTTTGGGTTTGGATTGAGTTAAAAAGTTATTAGTATTTTGATTTACTGTAATATCATTTATATATGTTTTCTAAAGATTTTTAGTAAAATTATTATTATTGTCATTTTGTTGTTATTATTATTATTATTTGTTGGGTTATTTAGTGAAATGGTGTGAGTTTTATATTAAGTAGGACTTATAAGCATATATTAATGATTCTCCATAGTAAACACATTGTCTTCGATATAAAAATACTTTGGAATTTGAGTAAAGATGGACTATTTGGAATTGTATTTCTAAAATATTTACTTAAATAAATAGATAATTGACAAATGGGGTTCTAGCCTTAGCACAATATTTGGCTTCCAAAGTGTTTATTCAAAACTGTATTTTGATTTTACCCCTAAAAATAATTCTAGATTTTAAGTATTTATTTTAAATATTGTGGTAAATAATTATATATATATATATATATATATATATATATATATATATATATATATATATATATATATATATATTTATTTATTTATTTATTTATTAAAAAAATATATATATATATATATATATTTATTTATTTATTTATTTATTTATTTTTATTTATTTTTAGAAAACCCCCTCCTTTTATTAAAGATGCTAACTAGACCGCTCACCCAAACCGTATACAAGGCGCAAAATGCCGAAGCCTATACTGTAGAACCACAAAAGGAAGGAGGGGAAGGAGAAGCAAACGCCTAGGGCTACAAGGGTAGCACCGACCAAAATGCTCTCGGGCTGTGGGAAAACAGGGTGCTCCGCTTACGGCATTGACGGGCTATCTCCCGAACGAGCTGGTTCGCCGAGAATTGGTGGCCTTCGTATCTTGCTTTGTTACGGTTCTTCCAAATGACCCATGTGGCGGCCGCTGCGACGATCTGGTGGCCGTGGAAAGCAGAGCCCCAGGAAGTCAGAAGATCGTGGAAGCGTCCGCCGCCCTGCTCCAATCTGAAAAGCTGGTTAAGGGTCGTCCAAGTCCTGTCCGACAGATCCCCTTGTCTGAATATGTAATCGATGGTTTCTGTCTGGCGGTCGGAACAGCAGGAGCAAGCTGATGCTGAGCTAATCCCGATGGTGTTAAGGATGTCATCTGTCGGCAGCTTCTTTCTGAGGACTCTCCACAAAAGGAAGGACCACTTCTTAGGGATACAGGAATGCCAGTAGTGGGCCATGGGGAGGTACGGCTGACTGGCTTTCCAGATCACGGATCTCGCAGATCGCACTGAGAATACCCCAGACGCCTCGGGGGACCATCGTAACACATCCGCCCCATCGCCGATGCGAAGCCCCCGCTCCCTGATGCTGTCCGCCGCTTCGTTACCGGACCACTCACGAATCCGATCCTAGTTCCAGTCGTCTGTGGTGGGGTTCCACAGGTCTATGATCCTACAATCCCCTCGGGGAAGCAGTAATACCTGGGATCATGCAGTCTCCCGTCCATCGCTCAAGGAATGGATTGGACTCGCCTGCTCCCAGCTGTAGTCTCATCACCGGTTCGGCGAGGTCGCGGCCAGTGAGGATGCGGCGCCAGGCCGCTGAGGATCTGCTGTTCGCAATGGCTATGGAGGGGTGGATATGTTTGAAGTATCTAGCTTTCATGAACCTGCTCTATAAGTTGTTGTTCGTGCGGAGGTTCCACCATAGTTTCATCGAGAAAGCTTTAACAATATGAGTGAGTTTGGTGAATCCTAGACCCCCCTCACTAGTCGGGAGAGCCATAGATTCCCAGCTGGCCCAGTGACGCTTATCTAGGCCGTTGCTGTGCCTCCAGAAGAAGTTACAAAAGATCTGTTCTATCGATGAAAGAACCTTAATGGGTGGAGAACATGCGGCAATGGTGTGGATGGGGATGGAGGAAAGCACGTACTTGATGAGGATCATCTTGCCCCCTGGGGATAAAGTGGCATTATGCCACCCGTCCAGCTTCTTCCTGATTCTAGAGGTCAAATCCTGGAAGATGCTGACGTTGGATTTCCCGTACACTAAAGGGCACCCGAGGTAGGTGAACGGGGGTTTGGCAACCAAAAAGGAAGTAAGGTTGGAGAGGTTGTTGGCGTGCTCTCTGTTGATGTTGTGGTGGACATAGATGACGCTCTTGGAGTGATTGATTTTCTGGCCGGAGCATCTGGAGTACCTCATCAGGGTGTTGTGTACCACCGCCACCGCGCCTTCTTCCCCCGAGGAGAAGATGAGTAAGTCATCTATGAATGCTAGATGGGTGATGATAGGGCAGCCGCTAGATGTGTGATAGTGCTGGAAGTTGGAGGTGTTGACCATATTATTGAGGTTCCTGCTCAGGGCATCTGCTGCAATAATAAAGACAGTAGAGGATAGGGGGTCTCCCTGTCTCACTCCTCGGTGAGATTTAAAAAATCCCTCGGCTTGGCCGTTGATGACCGTAGAGAACCAGGAGTTGCTGATGGATCTCCAGACGATGTTGGTCCAGGTTTCCGAGAATCTGAAAGCTCTGAAAACCCAGATCATGAATTGCCAGTCAAGTCTGTCATAAGCTTTCTCTATGTCAATTTTAACGGCAATGTTGCCACGCCTCACTGGGAATTTCATGCATGTGATTAACTCCTGGGCCAGCATGATATTGTCCTGGATGTTCCTTCCACGAACGAATCCGCTTTGCTCCTCTGAGATAATCTTGGGAAGAAGACCAGCCATTCTGGTGGCAATTACTTTGGATATGATCTTGTTAGTGAAGTTACAAAGGCTAATCGGCCGGAAGTCGCGGAATGACTCCGGGTTGTCTTTTTTAGGGATAAGGATCAGGTTGGCGCTCGTGATAGCTTTGGGATAAGTAGCACCCTCGAAGAAAGTGATAACCGCTTCGGTGATGTCTTGCTTGATAATATCCCAGCAAGTGCGAAAAAATACGCCCGATAACCCGTCTGGGCCTGGCGCACTGTGCTCGTTCAGGGCCCACACAGCCTCTTTAACTTCCTAGACCGAGGGAGGAAGATTCAACAGGGCGTTGTCTGTGTCGTTAATGAGGTAGGGGATTTGATCAAGGAATGGTCTATCTTTGTGGACAGTCTCTTTTGAGAAAAGTTTGGAATAAAATTCTGTTGCTTGCCTCGTAGATGCTCTTCTGGTAAGTAATGATGTTCCCGTTGGCATCGACTGTCCTGTGGATCGAGAGCTTCTGTCTGCGCCCGTTAACGCAGGCATGGAAGTATTTCGAGTTTTTGTCGCCCTCGCTGTCCCATTTCAACCTCGCTTTCTGCTTCCAGAAATCGGTCTCCACTCTGATTCTGAACTTGAGCATGGCCTTAGTGAGTTTGAGGGCGCTTCTAGCCGAGGGACGAGCGATCCGTGACTACCAGGGCTTCGGTGCGGGTGACGTCGTCCTCGGCTACACGGACGGCTTGAAAGATGTTCCCGTAGGCGCACTTGCTCCAAACGGACAGGGCTTTCCTGGTGGCCTTCAGCTTGTTGCACACCCTGATAAGGGGGTTGGGGGAGTCCTCGCTGTTCCAAGCTTCCGCCACGATGCCCTGAAACTGGGGGTGTCCTGTCCAGAAGTCGAGGAATTGAAAAGGCTTTTTGGAAGAAGTGGTCTTGTTTTTTATCTCGACCAACAGGGGGTTGTGGTCTGATTCAGTAGAGTTGAGGTGGGACAGATTGGTAGAGATCCCCATTTCGTGCCAGCTGGCGTTCGAGAGGGCTCTGTCAAGCCTAGAGTATTGACGACGGTCGCCGTCTTGCATGTTGCACCAGTGAATGCATTGCCAGTGACCTGGATCGGGGTTAGGTGGGCATTGAAGATGAAGTTGTTAAAATCAAACATGGCCGGGACGGGGGGAGGACGACCTCCTGCTTTCTCGGCGCTACAGGTGATCGCGTTGAAGTCCCCAATGCAAAGCCAAGGGGACCTGGTGTGATGGTGGTGGATGTCAAGGAGGTCGTTCCAGAGTTGTTTTCTCTCCGTAACGTCGCAGCTGCCGTGGACTGCAGAGAGGATGGCACGCTCGGGGAGTCTGGGGTAGTCAAGCCAGCAGGAGAGGGCCTGCCTGGATTCCTGGATGACACCAAGTTTGACGTCCTTCGTGCCGAGGATCCAGATATCGTGTCTACCAGTAATGGCCGTAGGAAGGCCAAGGAGAAGTTGAATAGACTTAAGTCTTTTGGAGGGGATTTTCGGTTCGATAATAATGAGGATGTCTATTTTGTAGATTTTTCGCAGGTTGGTTATTCTCCTTATCGTCGGTTTGTTCGCCAGACCACGAACATTCCAGGATAGGATGTTAAGCATTAAGGGTGTTGGAGGGTTTTTTTTTCTGCTTGGCGGCGGATCTGGTTTGGATGGTGGTGATTTCGGTGGGTCCCTGGACGGTTTTGGCCTTGCTCGATGTGGAAGGTCCTGCTTCAGTTAAGGGAGGGGGATTGGTGTCTGATGGCTCCTTCATAGCCGGTTGCTGATTGACCGATTCTCCGGCCGAGTCGAGGGTAGGATTCTCTGGTGGGATGATTATGGAGTCGCTGGTGCTCTATGTCAGGAGGTTGGATAGCTGCAGGGGGTAGCCCGCGGCTTGGACTTGGAGCCCTCTCTGAACTAGGTCTGGACCTAGAATAGCTAAGGCCTCGACCACGGGATCTTCGGGTGTGGGTGGTTGAACTTCTGTGATAATGTCGATGGACTGTTCTACGCCAACCAGACTGGGGAGGATCTCGGCAAGCGCACTGACCGCTAGGGGAGCGGCTGTTTCCTCCTGGTCTTTCCGTGTCCTCCGATTCGAGAGCATCAAACTGATTGGATAGGGTGAGATCTCGGGAGCTGTGAGGGATCAGGGCTTTGCAAGGAGATTCGCTCCTAACTGACGTGTCGTCCCAAGAGTCGAATCGAGTGTGTGAGTTGGGGCGTGGAAGGATAGGTGGCAAGGGTGTCCTCCCATCAGTCGGCTTACTAATATTTCGGGTAGGTTTCTTCTTTAGTTCTGGATGAAGTCGGTGGCAGTGCTTTTCGAGGTGCCCTCTTAATTGACAGTGGTTACAAAACATGATGTGGTTGTCGTAGAGAATTTGTTGGGTGTGGGTTCGGTTTCCCAGCTCGATGTTGATGAAGTTGGGAGGTTCGGTGGTGAGATCGAGTTCCACGCAGGTTTTGGCGTAGTGGGCTTTGGTGAGATTACTGGTCTCCGGAGCTGAGGCCACAAACGTGCCGAAGGAGTTCGCGATACGCCTGAGAGCCGCTGGGACGAAGCAGATGAGGGGCAGGTTAGGCAGAGTGATCCAGGCGACGACAATCGCTGAGTCTTCTTTGGTGCTAAAGCTGGTAGACCACTTGATAATTTTCATCTGGTGGGAGTCGATCCTGCACGTGCCTTTGGACCAGACCGATTTATGGTCTAAGTCGGATGAGAGGTGGAGAAGGATATGTTTGGGATCGAGGGGGGCTACACGATAATCCGCTGAAAGTCTCCAGCTGGCTATCGTCTCCTGCATCCTGGAGAGCTTGGGGCAACCGGATGAGAATTTGAGAATGAAAGTGTGGGGGAATAAGTGTGACAGAGATGACAACTCCTGATCAGAGAACGGAACCGAGGGCACCAGCGGATTCCCGGGAGTACTCAATGTCCGGGAGGTTGAAGTCAGGCACGAGAGGGGCCTTAGCTGGCGCCAGGTCCGGACGAAGCTTGTCAGCAAAGGACGGCAGAGGGGGTGCTGTCGGTGAAGGGGATGAGGAGGGGCCACCTGAAGGGAGAGGAGCTGACGAGGTGGGGAACTGCTCGGGTCGAAGGGTGTGAGTTGAGGGGGTAGGGATGAGCTGGGGATGTGGGGCGGTCGGTTGGGATCTCCCAAGAGGAGGGAACGATCCGTGCGCTGGGGGTGGCGCCACCACCTGACCACCGGCCAGGGCGGCCTGGGTGACCACCGCGGGGACGCCAGGCACGGACGAGGGGGGTGCGCGGCTCGCTATATATATATATATATATATATATTCTTATTAAAAATCTCTTTTTCATAAAAACAAATTCTTTATTAAGTTATTCTTGACCGTGAAAATCGTACGACCCTAATTCTTGCAATTCCTAACCACTTTATATCAACTCTAGGCTAATCAGACTACTCTGGACCCAACAAAGATGGTTTGTTTCACCAGCTAAGGACCTCAGGCAAGTGCACTTTCTGATTGCTTTCGATTCATAGTAGTCTTTCCATTTCATGTTTATGCATATGTTATCTTGCCTGTTGACACATTGTTACACGGATTTAGTGTCATGGATTTCTACATACATTATTTCTTGATTGTCCTATTTTCGCGTTTCGTGACTTGTTCGAGTCCATGAGTATTAGTCGGGAGAGAAAATATCTTAGTAGACATGTGGAATACCCAGAACTATCTTCCGTATCTTTCGTGGAGAATAGCAGCTGCACACGACACGTGTAGGGTGTCGGATTTACCCCCTAGCCGTTCACATGTCGAAACTGATATTTCAAACCACATAGATAGTTGTATTTTATTTGTTTCCTTGTTTTCTTCACCACTTGTCATGTCATCAGTTACTTTCTAGTTTTCATCTCACATATGTTATTTTTATGTCTTGTTAATTCTATTGTATTTTGGTATTGCCGTCGGTTTGTGTACTTGTTCATTCCTGACTGGAAACCAATATTTTTCTGGTTTAGCTGTGACTTCACTTAGCATTGGGAGACATGGGATGTTCTTGCAGGCTAAACCTAGAGATTAGATAAATGTTGTTGTAGTCATTTTCAATATATGTAAGAACTTTTGTACTTTCTTTAAATGTAAATGTTATAATCAATTTTGAGATGTGAATGAGCAATAGATGTTATACTTATGTGATTTTGAGCATTATGGCCGTGACAGCGTTCTACCGCCGACTTTGCGGTGTAGGCTGGCTTGGACACGTCTCGTATCCGAAAAATGGGTGCGGGTCGTGACAGCAGGTTTGCCCGATACCCTCATCGGCCCCTCTGCGACCCCCTCGACCACGACCATGTCTAATATATCATCGTCCACGTCCACCACTTGAGTGTCCCTCCTTATAGGTGGTTTGGTACAAGCATACCGATGATGGCCCATCTTCCCGCAGTTGTAGCACTACCGATTGTGTTGCCAGAGCTCTCCCTTGGATCCTGTATCGCCCGAGCTAGTAACCGCTAGTGCTGACTTTGCTTTGGGGGGGCCACCTGTCCCCGTCTGTAGTCTGATGCGCGTCTCCTCTTGGATCATGGCTGAGATAGCCTCCTCGAGACTATGAATCTCTGGTTGGGCGAGGAGTAAGGTTGTCCTCTGTGCGAATGCTGTAGTCATCCCTTTGAGGAATTTTATCGTCCTCTCCTGCAGACACATATGTCTCTCCTTGTACTTTGGGTCCCCGCAGCTTGCCCGTTTTGAGGAGTGCTTATAATCCAGCCAGAGACTGCTCCAACTCTGTTGCGTACTCCTGCACTGTCTTCTCTCTCTGTACGGTGTCGTCGATCTCCCATTTTATCTGGATGATCCGTAAGTTATTTTTCCACACCATCATAGGTTCTTCTCAACTTCTCTCACACGTCTTTCACCATCTCAATGCATCTACTGTGGAGGCAATAGACTGGACTAAGAAATTGAGAAGCCAGATGTAAATCACCATATGATTGGATTTTCACCTCGTCGCGTCCTGTCGAGCCCTCGTTCGGCTATGTCTTCTCGCCAGTCAAGAATCCCTCCAGGTTCTTTCCTGCAAGGGTTCTTCTCACCCGTCGTGACCAACTCAGATAGGTGGCTGGTCCGTCCAGCTTCAGATCGATGGAGGGAAGTTCTAAATTTGGCGACGTTCGTGTCGTGCTCTCACCAGCCGACATCTTCATCAACTTCATCAACAGTCGCAACATCTGTAGCATCCAGCTTCTTGAGGATCGCCTCCATCGATGCTTCTTCTCCGATCGCGTCACGCTTGCTCCACGACTCACGCTCGTTCTCGTCGTCCTCTCCTAGATCCGAACATGTCTGATTTCATCAGATCTAGGCATCGGCGTCTCCTTCGTCCTCGTCGTCCTCTCATACGTGCGGGGAGAGGGGGGATGGCGCGCACAGCGGCAGCCACGGCAGCAGTAGCCGCAGCAACAGTAGCCGCAGCAGCAGCAGCGACAGCAGTAGCCGCAGCAGCAACAGCAGTAGCGGCAGTGGCAGCGGGGAGGAAGGGAGAGGGGAAAATGTTAGGTTAGTGTTTTAGTGGCGGGTAGGGTTATGATTTGTGGAAAGGTGGCTTTGATACCATGTTGAGATTGATTGATGAATTTTATTGATAATCTCATAGGCTTTATATAGCCTTTACATGATAGAATATCCAGTGGAATATCCTGTGGCATATTCTAGCATCTCAAATATGTCCTCAGGATATTCCCATACTAAATATAACATATTCTCATTCTAAATATATCAACAAAGTCCTAACATAATGTAGGACTGTCAACTTTGTTGAAAGTTATAACTTTATGCTAGGACCGTAAAAAAATTAGAAAGTCCTAACATAATGTAGGACTGTCAACTTTATTGAAAGTCCTAAAGTATACTATCTGGCAGTGAGTTCCAATTGAAACTCACTGCTAGTATCTTAAAACACCATGGGAACACATATTATATATGCCACGGAAGTTTTTTAAACACAAAGTTTCGCAAATCTCACAAAATATCATAGAATCATATGTCACACAATTTTGATAACCAAGAGGTAGAACATGTCACACAAGTTTCATACCAACAAAGTCTCATTGTCCAAAAGTTTCATAACCAGAATTATAATATCAAAAAAATATTGATACCAATAAATTTTTTCATGAAATCAACAAAGTTTACAACATCCATAATTACATTGAAATAAAAGAAACAACACTAGTTGGCCAATTTGTGCAAACCGGTAAGAATGATTTTGTTCCTGGCAACTTTTTCTAATATGTCAAAATTCTAGCTACTACACTTCCTTGCGCGTCGACGCAGTGGGCTGTTTTATTTTGCTAGCGGCTGCAAGACTTCAAAAAAAAAAAAAATTAGGATACAGGGGTAAACAACTGGAAGTGTTAGATCTATCAAAAAGAGGAGTTGGATTTGGGTGACATTGTTTGGAATTAGAGGAGTTGGAGAAAAGAATTGTACTTTAAAAAGAGAGATGAAAGATTTGGAGGAGTTGGATAAAGAAATTAGGGTTTAGAAATTGGATAGAAATTTGAAGAGAGAGAGTAAAAATTTAAAATGAAGGGTTAGGAAAAGATATGGGAAGTGAGCAGTCCAAAGTAAATTTAGGACTATCCTGAATAAAAGTTGCACCAAGTTGAATTGTCCTGAAGTTATAAACTATTCCAAGTAAAATACGTAGTGTCTTTAAAATTTTCCCCAAAGAAGCACAGCACAGCACAGAGCTTAATTTATTTCTCTCCATCCCTCCTCCCCCTCTCTCTCTCTCTCTCTCTCTCTCTCTCTCTCTAAAACACTTCTCTCTCTCTCTCTCTCTCTCTCTCTCTCTCCATTTTCTGCCTATAAATACATAGTTAACTCTCCTCCAACCTTTTCTTTCCATCTCCACCTCCTTCCTTCCTTCCACTTGCGGCTACCGACAACCACAATTCCAAGACCAACTACATATGTTAACAACAACAAACAGTAACAAGCAAAAGAGGTCTTCATCTAAAGAAGGAGATGTATGCACTAGCAGAGCTAATATTTCCTCACTTCCAAGGATTTCCACAGGAACTGTCTCCTTATCACCACCACCACCAAGAGTTGCTCGGCTCCTTCAACACTGACCTCCCCACTACTTCCACTACTGATCATGGAACTCTCATGGTATAATCTCTTCTTCTGTTGTGCATTTATTTGTGATGGCGTATTCTTCTTTCTTCCCCTTTTTTTTTTTAGAAAAGTAAACTTTGTAAGGGATTTTTTTGACTTTCATCCAACTTATTAATATCAATTTTTATCTACTTTTAATTTTGTTATACTTATATTACTTTTTTTTTTTAAATATTTTTCGTAAGAAAACTAATATTTGTCGTGACAAAATAAATATTTTTTTGAAAAAAATAGGATGTAAGTTTAATAAAATTAAAAAGTAAAATATGAGTAGAAATTCATATTAACAAGTCATCTCTCTTCTTCTTTTTTCCACTTTTAAAGATATTTTTGTGGGTATTTTGGTAAAATGCACCTCTGTGGTTGCCACTTGCCTCTGTGGGAATGGCCCCCATTGGATGGGCCATGTCGGTACAAGAATGGCCACTTTGTGTTGTCTCTTACCAAAATACCCATACCAAAATACCCATACCTCCCCATTAGTCCACTTTTAGAATCTTTAGAAAAATCTCTCTCTTCAGTAGTATACTATTTTTTTTTTCTTCAGTAGTATACTAGCATACTTATTACTTACTGCTGTAATTTTGAGGTATTCTGAGGGCTCTTTATGTGAACTTTGTAATATTGTACCTTTCTGCAGTGAACTATTTATTTAATTGGTCCTCATTTGCTAAATAATAATAAAAGGGGCCTTGTATTATTAGAAGAACAGGTTGAAGAGCTTCCCACTGATCCATATTGATTTAACAAACAAAACTTTTATACTTTTATTAAGTTTTAAACTAGTGTGCAGTGAGGAGTTTCATGGAGTGAATGTTATTAATTTCTTTTTCTTCACTGGTGGTGGTGATTCAGGGTTACACACAACAAACAAGGAAGTCTGTATCAAAAATTTTGGGTTGATTATTTGAATCATTTTTTTACACTCAGCTCGGTCACAGCACATTCTGTCCATCGCGAAAAAGAATATCGTATCCTATTTAACAGCCTAATCCTAAGTTATTATCCTATTGCTCCTCTTAGAGCCTGCTTGGTAATGGTGTTTTCATCGGTGTAATGTAATTTTGGGTGCACCCAAAATCGGTGGATTTTGAGAGATTTTATTATTTTATTCCATTTATATCATCACCAAAAATATATAATTATAACTACTAATATCCTTCACTATTTAATTTTATTCGTGTAAAAAAATTTCACAACCGCTCGTTAGTGTGTTACCAAGCATGGATTTGACTGGTTTAAAAGTCGCTACTTAAAAATCACCCAAAACCGAACCCCTCATAACCGGTACTCTCAAAACATCTCATAACCGCTACTTCTACAATTGCCAAACAGACCCTTAAGCTCTTTCTTTTAAGTATATTATGCACCTAGTAATGTTTGCTATTATTTACAAACATTTGACATTTTAAAATTTTGCACTTATGTTTTTGTATTTATGGCTCTTCCTTTTGTCATTAGTAATATAAACACAAGGCCATTGAACTCTCTAGATCTCATCAAACCAAGGCCTCGTATGGTTCACGGAATCATGGGGTTGGAAAAGAAAAGTCATAACTTTTTTATGTTTGGGTGCCAAAGTAATTGAAGAGAAAATGAGTGATTTCAATGGAAAAAGAAAATTATGGGAGAAATGGTTCCATCCATCCAAGTAAGGATTTACTTTCCCACTTTAAGTATTCACTTTCCCTTCCATTTTTTTGTTGGCATTTCCAAATACCGGAAAAAAAAATCGACGAAAACTTGTAATTTTCCAAAAGAAAGGAAATAACAAAGAATTGATTTTCTTTCCTTTCCTTTCCGTGAACCAAACGATGCCCAAAAGTAAATAAATTGTATTATTATTGGTACTATTAGTAGGAACATGGCCGTAACTGACATATTCACTGGAAAGTTATCTCGGTGCAAGATTTGTTAGAGATCAATGTATGACTTCCATATGGCAATATTGCAATTTGAAGTCGCGAAACTTCATGTAGCATCACAGCAAAATTTCCAACCTATGTAGCATGTATGTATGTTTCAAGGTTTTTTAGATATTGCACGAAATCAATACATTTCGTCCAAAACTGACATTTTTTTTTTCAGATAATAAAGCAATACTAATATCAATTTCACAATCTCATGTTTATGTTTCCATGTGAAGATGGAATTTCGGAAAGCAATATTGTAGTGTTCTTCTTTGTATAGCTTATTTCACTTTTTTAGTAGGTCTAGAGAATCAGATCCAATCTATATCTCATCATATTATTCAAGGCTGGATTCTTTGTCCCCAACCTGTTTGAGCCATGTTTCTCCATTGTTTCCTTTTCAGTTCACTTCTTTTTGTAGGTTCTATGTAGCTGGTATATTCTTGCTATATTTGATGTCTAGAAAGTGCTGGATTGTGCAGTTGTTGTGCATCTTGCCCATCCCAGCCACCTTCTTAAGAACTAAAGAGGCAGCAGACACTGTTTATATGTCTCATGGATGGGGAAGTTAAGTAGGTAGGTCTATGCTAACAGTTGGTATTTCTAAACATATGCCCAAAACAAAAAAACAAAAAACAGCAAGAATTCTTGTCTTATGTTTACATTGTCGGCTCTAATATTGTAGCTAAACTGATAATCAAGTTTGCTATTGAGGGACTCACAATGATAGCAAGAATCTGATATTTGCCAGTTATTTGCAAGGTTTGCAGTGTCGGAATCAGAATCGGGATTGGCACTATCGGCGGTTTCAGATCAGAGTATCGGATTTTTTGGTATCGGAAAGCAAATTATTATTAATAAATTATTAAAAATTCAGAAAAAACAAATTTTATATATATTGGCATAAAATAAGATTTTCATGTGTTGTTTTTTTTAGTAATTTTGGAATTAAATGAGATAGTAATCATCCTTGTCAACTGATTTATACCTGCGATAGATAAGTTTTTTTTTCTTCTTTTACATGCTTTTATCCCTTCATGATTGATCTTTTTCGTTTATTTTTTTGTCGAATTGACTGAAAAAAGAGACCCCCGATGTCGGTATCGATCAGTATAGGATCGGGACATGGCAAATCGTATCGGTATCAGCCGATAGTGCAAACTATGGTTATTTGTAGTGTTTTAATGAGTAGATAGGAACCAACACGAGTTTAGTATCAGTGAGATGAAAAGGAAGAAAACAAGGAATTGATTTTGCACAATTAGAAGTAGTGAACAAGGAATTGATATTTGCCTGTTATTGAAGTGTGTTATAATTACATAGGAACCAACATGAGTTTACTATCAGTGAGATGGAAAAAATACCAAGTAATAATAATTAGAACAAGAAATATTAGATTCTGCTGCGTAATACAATCTACTCTTATGCATAGTTTACAGTATCGGCCGATACTGATCCGATACCGATACTGCGAACCTTGCTCGGTGAATATATGCACCTATACTGTAATTTTATCAAAAGGACTCCTATGCAATCAGGTTATGCTTCATGCTTTAGGCATATCAGCCAAGTTCATTCAGAACATAATATTGGAATATGACATGATCCTGATTCCTGTGAGCCTAAACCAAGGGGGCTGGTTATTGTGCAACACAATTGGTTTTTAATTAGACAAAATGATGAGATCATAGAAAACCATAAGTAGTGTTATTCAGTTTCTATATAGCTCATGGATGCAAGAGTTATCTTCTTAATTATTATTCACTTATTATTATTGATTTTTTCTAATATTATTATCGTCATTGATGAACACTTTCTTTCGTTGCTGGTTTTATGAAAATAAAGATATAAAATATTGATCACATCACATACTTTCCATTGTAGATCATGTTTGGACCACATAATCAATATAAATTTGGTATGCCATATTCCCATGCACATCCAGAAATGTTGAGTCTCAAGAAATGCTGCCTTTGGATTATTGGCCCGGAACTCAAACTGCAGGATTTAGAGACCTTATCAATGATATCATTATACATCTTCTGAACGAAATATACGTAACAAACACCAATTTATCATACTTTTTCTAATTTGTTGTCACTGACAAGTTCACAGCGACCGATCATGTTTAAGTAGCTCATGGATTGGATGTTTATTTGACTACCCATTTTGATTCATCTTCGTATCAACTCTATAGGGGAGCCTGTTGAGAACCTCCAGTGTTTCAGAATACGACCTGGGAGGCGAAGGCGATCTATTCAAAGCTCCAGAGCCCATCATAGAAGAACCAATACTTGCACTTGATTCCATTAGCACAGCCATGAGCATTATATCTAACGGAGGAGGGGATGACATCTCCGGAACTATCAAAGCTGCAGACATGGAATCCATCCAAAATGAGCATCTGAGTGACGTCTTCTATGACTGCAAGAAGGATCTCCTAGAAATGTTTGTGACCAATGAATCGTTTTCTGAGCTGCATGATGTTAAGTTCCCCCCAGTTCAAACAGAGGAAGTTCCTACTTCCGGGAATTTTAGACTAGGTGCAGAAGGACAAATTCTGAAAAGTGTTAGTGCAGGGTGTCTGAACTCGATGGAGTGGATCGTTGGTTGCACTACAAGACCAAACTTTCTAGATTTTGAGGGCATGGATTTCGAGACTGCATTTGGATTGAGGAGAGCAAATAGTGAAGGGGACATACAGGTCAGAAAAAAATTAATTCTTGCTGGTGTTATTTCACAAAAAGAAAATTATCTATATAGGAGAACTTAGCCATCAACAGTTATGCTCCAAATTTTATGTGTAGTTTTTCCTACAACAATATAGGATATTGCTGGAGCGTTTTGATACTTTGATGCAAGTGTAAGTAAAATGACCAAAAATGGTGTCTTATAAATCAACATATTCTGAAATTCATGGAAATTCATTATTCTGACAATGAACATAGGTTGTTCCATAAGGGTTTACAAGTTCACAGTTAAGGAATGAACGAAAGTTACCAAAGAAGTCATGCTATTGACCTCGAAAATTTTGAATGAAGGCTCCGTTGATATCATTGTTGCTGTTTGGATTTTCTTTTCTTTTTTGCTTTTGTTTTCCTGTCGTCTTTTACTTTACTCCCCCAGCACACCACCACTTTGGGATACAAGCTCAAGTGAGTAAGCTTGGCTACACTGAAATAATTTCTCTCTCCAATGTGATGTAGTACAGTCGTACTTCATAAACATACTTATAACGGGATGCTTAGATGTTCCTATCAATTCTACAGGATGTTCGGTGTCATTGATTTGAGTTCTTTTTTTTTTTTCTTAACAGGCTAATGCAAATATTGTAAACACAAGTTCTGTGCGTGCTTCCTTTGAGAGTCAACTATTGACCATCAGTGAATTGAAAACTGAAGAGCGGCAAGAGAAACTGTCTCGATACAGGAAGAAGAAGACTAAAAGAGATTTTGGCAGAAAAATAAAGGTATTAAAGACATCTCTAGAAAAGTTCCTCCTCTTTATTAAAAGTTAAGTCTTTAAAAATGTTGTTGATATATGGATAATATTTATGTTACACTGACACGATACTATAGGACACAATACGGGCACGGCTACATGGACCTGATTTTGGTATGTCCTACTGTATTGTGGAGTGTGTTTCGTGTCCGATACGGATGCAAAACGACATGACACTGCTTTTTGGAGTGTCCATACTCTCTTGGGTAAAAAGAACAATGTAAAAAAGTCTAGGTTCACATGAAGGTGAATTGTCATATGATTCACATCATCGCCTCCCAATAAGGAGGCTATCAACCATACTTTCTTAAAGTTGCTTTTTAAAGCTATGGTTGTTTCTGCAGTATGCTTGCAGAAAGGCTTTGGCAGACAATCAGCCCCGTGTTCGTGGAAGGTTTGCCAAGACTGAAGAATGTGAGATCTCAAAGCCACTCTGTTGACACCGAGAATATCTCACAATAAGAGTAGGTTAAAGCTAGTTGTAGCTAGTAGAAGTCCTCATCTCATGCTAGCGTTGTACTGAAGTCACTGAAAGATCGATGCTCCTGGAAAAGACCATTATCAAAATATCAGACTGGCTCTTCGATGGCTTAACCAAACCTATTGTCCCTGATTTTGTTCTTTCTGTAATAACTCTCTAGCTAGCTACTTGGGCTCTCGTTCTCTCGTTCTGTAAAAAGGTTTGAATAAAGATGGAATGTAACGTCCCAAGGGTTTTGTGATAATGAGTAGTTTATATGTAGTGAGCTGATGCTTTGTTTCAAGTGATCTGCATAAAATTTCTGTGGTCCCATTCAGAACCAGTTTCAATTTCTCACATGCATTTGTGATGGTATAACTGGCACAGGTCAATGATTTCACGTCATTAGGAGCATTTATTTTCGGTACAATCATAATTTTATCTTTCTTTCTTTTTTTTCATAATTTTATCGCTTTTATAGGGTTTGAACCTA
Organism: Iris pallida; assembly: GCA_029216955.1. Classification (NCBI taxonomy): domain Eukaryota; kingdom Viridiplantae; phylum Streptophyta; class Magnoliopsida; order Asparagales; family Iridaceae; genus Iris; species Iris pallida. Next base: position 1,852,434 of record JANAVB010023599.1, read on the forward strand.
GGATCCCGAGGAATACACAACAGTTTTGCATCAAATTCCACTTTGCTACATGTTCAAACTCTTAATTTTGCAATACTTCTGAAAACTACGTGTTCAACTCTCTTAATTTTGCAATACTTCTGAAGATAATATCTAAGAATATCGTGGCAGCAATTGCAAGTCAAGTATTACAAACCATGATAACGATATTTATTACAAGGTTACCTTGTGATTATGCCCATGCCTAAAAACTATATGAAAACATTTCACACCAAAATCCTCTGGCAAAATGGCTTTTATTACAAGGTTACCTTGTGATTATGCCCATGCCTAAAAACTATATCGTGGCAGCAATTGCAAGTCAAGTATTACAAACCATGATAACGATATTTATTACAAGGTTACCTTGTGATTATGCCCATGCCTAAAAACTATATGAAAACATTTCACACCAAAATCCTCTGGCAAAATGGCTTTTATTACAAGGTTACCTTGTGATTATGCCCATGCCTAAAAACTATATGAAAACATTTCACACCAAAATCCAATGTGTTCCTCTGGCAAAATGGCTTGCTTATGAGTTTTTCTTGCATATGTAATGCTAGCTTAAAACAGAATATCCTAATATTATCATCTGGAATAACGTGCTAATCCAGCTCAATGATGCTGTCATATTCGCCAACGTGTACATACCTACAACAATATTTGAACCTTTGCAGTGCCAAAGGTTGGCATCCAAATTGAAAATTGACGGCTGCCTGTCGATTCAACTTTCTTGCAATATCTTTTACAACTATAAGTGTCTCTCGTGCTCGCTCAACATTCCATGTAGTTCTGCTGAAAACCTCAAAACTACAAACATTTCCTCTTTATTCAGTACCACAAATATTTTCCTTCTAGCCAGTGCAAAAAAAATGTATTATTTATTTGTTTCCCCTACTAACCAGTGCACCACAAGTTTGTTCAAAAACGGCATCCTGTGCCTGTTGCAATTCTTCCTGAGAAAACAAATTTAAGTTGTGCCGTTCTGAATTATGACAATCATCATATTCTGCAGTAAAGAACCCCACATCCTCACTTGAAGCTCCCAAAATAAAATAAAATAAACTTAGGTGGATCTCCAGATCACAAGGGGAAAAAATATCAAAATAGTAAGTCCTCAAGATCCAAGGCCACAGCATACAGCAATCAGCAATCCAACCTTAATAGGAAACATAAAATGCTCAGTCAAACACAGCATCGTCAACTCAATGAAAAATACAACCCATAAGGTTTCCAGACGATACCTGCAACATTTGAGCAGAATAATTGCACGCACAAACATATGTTCCATTTGTTTTCAACAGTTAACACAGAAAATAGATATATACAGAAACAAATGATTAACTGCAGTCAAAATAAGAAACGGGAATTCCAAATATCCATCATATCTACCACAGAAATTGCTAATGCAATAACTAAACAACCAGCCAGTGAAATCTGGAGCCAAAGACAGAACCTTCAAGACTATGCAACTCTTTAACAGTAGCAAACACAGAAGTATATAGTTCCTTCTTTTTGCACCCACTACACTTGCATCTTCAGGGGCGAAAATAAGCATCTGTAGGCTTGCTAGAAATTCATTTAGCAGACTTGCCAAACCAACGACCAGGTGCAGCACCACCTCTACCACCCCGTTGCTGTTGTTGCTGTCGACCACGGCGCCTTTGTGAAGTCTGACGGCTGTTGGCATGGGTAGCTGATTGGTGGGCCGAAAACACCCTCATCCTCTGTTGCTTCATGTTTGCAAAGAGTGCATCAGTGGTCTGCGGCCTCTGCTTGAGCAGATCCAACTTGTCCTGCCAATCATTGGAATTACAGACATTATTTTATTGTCTAATGTAAACGGCCAGGAAGAATAGGAGGGCGTTCGTAGTAATATAGAAACCATGAGTCAACATGTAGGTTAACAGGAATATAGGATGCATCTGTAGTCTGACAATCATATGGCCAACAATACTTCAACTATATCGAAGGTTACAGCACTTGAACATACACTGAAGACAACATATACCAACTAGAGTGGACATGAAAGATGACATAAATTACTAAAAAAATTATCTAAAGTATATGTATCACAATATTTCAGAAAGGGTTTTTTTTTCCCAATTAAGTCACTCAAATCTATCTAATTTCCACCGAACCCCAAATTCTTGTTAATTGCTTAAAATTCCTCCCAAATCCTCAGTAGTTATGAGACTCCTACGACTTTGTTTGGTCAATCTAAACTAACCCCATTATTAAATTATTAATGGGCAGTTTTGCCCTTCATTACTTTTAACCACCAAAGCCCATTCATCTTCTCCTTCATTTCATTACAAAAATATACCCTAAATCATTTTCCCCTAAACTAAATCAACTGATGTCAGTAGAGCTGGACGAGGACAGTGTTACAGATTTCGCTAGCAGAATCGGTGCGGCAGAGGGCCGCCTAGGCAGCCACACAATTTTATTTAGAGACAATTTTATAGAGTTACAAATTTTGGTGTATTTATACAAAAGATGATGAGTTTGAGATATTTATTTGAAAAGGGATGTGGCGCCATCTAAGATGGCGCCCAATATAATTCTTTAGCTTGGCGCCATCCACTGAAGTAGATTTCTTATCCATAAATAAATAACCCTTCATATACAAATTTATCTCTATTTTTTTTTTCAAATCTTAGATTCATTTAAATCTAATATTAGAAAAAAAAAAATAGCTTAGAGATAAAGTTAAAAAATAATTTAAAATCTTAAATATTTTTTTCTCAAATCAGGTTGATTGTACATATATAAAAAATCAGATAAATTTAAAATATCTTTAGAGATAAGTTCTTAAATATTTTTTAAATCTAATATTAGAAAAAAAAAGCATCTTATCTCTATTTTTTTTTTCAAATCTTAGATTCATTTAAATCTACTATTAGAAAAAAAATAGCTTAGGGATAAAGTTAAAAAATAATTTAAAATCTTAAATATTTTTTTTCTCAAATCAGGTTGATTGTATATATATAAAAATCAGATAAATTTAAAATATCTTTAGAGATAAGTTCTTAAATATTTTTTAAATCTAATATTAGGAAAAAAAAAAAGCATCTTAGATGTTTGAAATCGTAGATAAAATTTCCTACTAAATTAATTATGTAAAATTAATTTATTTTTATAGAATTAATTTAGATGTTTGATTGTCATTATTTTCCTTAAAGAATTATTTTCCATGGATTTGAGAAAAAATATTTAAGATTTTAAATTATTTTTTTAACCTTATCTCTAAGCTATTTTTCTAATATTAGATTTAAATGAATCTAAGATTTGAAAAAACATATATTTAGAGATAAGTTTGTATATGAAGAGATAATTTCATTTATGGATCCTTCTTACGTCACAAATTAAGAAAAAACGGAAAAGAAAAAAAAAACTTGGACAACATCTAAGATGGCGCCAAGCTCAATAATTATCTTGGACGCCATCTTAGATGGCGCCACATCCCTTTTTCTGTAAATATTTCAAACTCAATCATCTTTTGCATAAATACACCAAAATTTATAACTCTATATAAAATTGTCTCTTTTTTTAAAAAGAAATTTGAAATATGGATTTTTTTTAAAAATTCCCTGAATTTCCTGTATTTTAAAAAAAAAATTTAATTTCTTTTGACATCTGAACCTTTTTTTTTTTGAACTTTGATAAAATTTCCGCCTAGTCGAACAGGCCGCCTAGGCGCCGAACAGGGTCGAACTGGCGCCTAAGTCGGCCGACTAAAGAGGTTTTCGATGCGTTTGGAGTAGGGCTGTGCACAATTAAGTCAAACCGACCAAATCGAACCAAGCCAAACCGAACCGATTGGTTTTAAACCGAACCGATGGTTCCGTTCGTTTGGTTCGGCTTCAATTTTTTCAAAACCGACCGATTCGGTTCGGTTCACGGTTTGGTTATGCCAAAAACCGTCTAAACCGAACCGGACCAAACCAAATCCTTGTTAAATAGTTATGGTTTGCCGGTTGGGTATGAGTTCATTGGGTTGTATTATACCGGTTTGGTTCATTTATTCACATCATAGCCATTTATCAAGTTGAAGTTGAAAGAGCTCTCTCTAGTCTCAAAGAGTGCCGGCGGCTCTTATTCTTTTCTAATTGCTCATGTGCACATGAAAGGGACTTTTGGTTGAATGTATACGAATTTTTATATGTATAATTGGCATTTTTCTCCACCTGCAAAGCGCAAGTTGAATTGAAGCTGCTGAATTGTATTTACTGTTGTAAAGTGCAAGTTGACTGAGATTTCACACACAAAAAAAGCATACAGTCCATTTTTTTATGTGATCAAAACCGAGCAAGTCGAACCGATCCGAACCGAACCAAGTCGGTCGGTTTCAAAACCGAATCGACCATTTGGTTGGTTCGGTTCGGTTTTGTTTATTTTCAAACCGATTAACTTCGGTTCGACTTCGATTGGGACCAAATAGGTCGACCACCGACCGATGCATACCCCTAGTTTGGAGGCCGAACAGGGCCTAGGCCGATTTTTAGAACATTGCATTCAAACCCTTTTCATCAACCTCTTCATTCATGCATAATGTAAAATTTGAACCTTGAAAGATAATATTTCAGAAACATGGTGGATGAGGCATAAATAAATCCCAAATATGAATTTGTAACCTTTATTGTTCCTTCCATAATGATCAATACACCTTTACTCCATCCTCAAGAAAAGTTTGTTTGCAAAAAGTATAGTAACTATTTATTTGATATCAACAACAAATATATGAATGCAAAAGGAGAACTATCAAAAGGATCGAAATTCGTAAGTAACATGTATCAAAATAGGGTGGATAGAGGAGAGGGTAAAGAGGATGGAAGGAGAGGTTAATATTAGTTTTAGAAAGGAGAAGATAGAGGGGGAAGACCGCTAAGGGGGTGGTCTAGTGGTAACACTAGTAAGGGAGGGGAGGAGTGGGCCAGGGTTTGAATCCCAACCAAGACAATAATTAAATAGTAGGGGGTCTTGGTGCAACCAAGACATGTACAATCATTAATGACCGGCATTATCTCAAAAAATATACATACAAGGGGAAGAGATTTGATTGTAGCTTTGATGGGTTTCAATGGAGCTAGGAGAACCGGTGGGGAAGATGACAATAATAGAGAGAAGTATTTGTCAAGTCAAGAAGGACCATTGGGAGGGGGAAAGAAGTGAGAATTTTCAAATATTAGAAGTAATATATCCATTTTTAAACAGGTTAACCAGATGGAGTCAACTCTATTTACCTAGAATTTGGGATTTAAGTAATGCACAAGGATTAGGGAGAACATAAAAGATTTTAGCAATTTATATTACCAAAAAAGCCCTTGAGAGAAAAACAGGAGAAAAAAAAGGTGTCCGCCTAAGTGAACTGATCCACTGTTTCAGATTTCTCACCATGTCCTAAAACTGTCTTGAGGCAAGTGAAACAAAAGTCACATATCTACCTACAGCAGGTTTTGACTTTTGAGGGCTCGACTTCTATTTTCTTTGAAACTTTCCTAGAGTGAATCATTGCAAGGTTACTCTCCCTTGCTACTACGCAAGTGCTTGAAATTCTCCCTCGCTTGTCCTCCCTCTCTCGACTCCAGACCTCATGCAGAGACGAAAGTTTAAATAGTTTCAAGCGTATATAGTCCGACAAAATACACAAAGCTGTGGAAACTCTAGCTAACTGATGGTGTTCTAAGAATACAAAAGAAAATTCCTCATCGCCAGCCTTCCCTCAATAAGGGGTCGCTACGATGCAGAAAGAATGTGAAGTAAAAAACATATAATCTAGTTGGTGGTGTTCTAACTTCTAAAACAGCATATTCTGCTATAACTAGGTTTGACAAACTCCAAATGGAAAAGAATATGCACTCCCTTCATTTGTTATGCATTAACTAAAGCCTAGAGTGAATTTGCACAAATATAAGGCATCAAACCACAAGGCATAGGGAACCCGTGTCCCCAGGTAACGCAGACCCAATGTTCCGGTCCTCAAGACAAATTTAGAACCTCAGCGGGTGAGCTTCTGGTAGGCACAATTCAACAATGGTTTAGATTTACGACAATAATTTGAAGGGCACTACAGTAAGTGTGTAGCCTCTATATTTAGACATTCAAGGCCAAACAGGATAAACTAATGTTGCATACATTTGCACATGATCTCTACAGATAAGAATTCTACAATTAGCACCCACTCTACTCAAGCAAATCAAAAGCCTATAGTGCATTTGCCTAAATATAAGGCAACAAAGCACAAGGCATAGAAAACCTGTGTCCCCATGTGATGCAGATTCAATGTTTCGATCCTCAAGACCAACTTAGAAACTCAGGCAGAATTCAAACAATAGTTTAGATTTATGACAATGATTTGAAGGGCCACTACAGTAAGTGTGGAGCCTCTATATTTAGACTTTCAAGGCCAAACAGTATAAATTAATTTTGCAAACAGTATAAATTAATTTTGCATACATATGCACAGGATCTCTGTAGAATATATGAATCTTATAACTAGTGTCCACTCTACTCCAAAAAATCAAAAGAAGTAAATAAAAGTAAATGCTAGTCGGACAAAAGGGGCAATGCCAAGTAAATCAGTAAGATGAAGCTTAAAAAGTCTACAACTGATTAAAATAGCACCATCTGATATTCAGTTTTTTAAAAAAAAAGAAAAAAAGATAACAGATAGATTAAACAAGTTTTTATAATTGATCTTCAAGAATTAAGTTACCTTTCCAGCAAAGCCAATTTCAGCAGGCTTCCTCCGGACTAGTGCAGGTGCAATCCTGCATCAACAAAATACAATGATAACAACTGAAATTTCCAGTAAACTACTATTGGATAAGACACATAGAAGCTTCTAGTAGAGTAAAAGAACAGGGAGGTAGTAGATAACGGCAAACAAATAATTCCATATTTTCAGTTAGGATGAAAGTTCACTCAAGTTCAGAGCGGACTTACCTTGTCCTGAATTTCTGAACTTACCTTGTCCTGAAAACAAGTTCATATCTAAAGATTATAGTAAACGAATCCTAAGGTATTACTTCCTGAAATTAGAGTTCTTCCTCCAGGAATTGGAGCAACAAGCAACACTGAAGATTGATGTAGAGAGGTTGGGAGAAAGAATGCTGATTTCAATCAAATAAGCTCCAACTCTGTGGAGTCCTTGAACCACTTGAATCATCCATTCATTTCTAACTCCAACAAGCAACAATCTCCAAGAACCAAGGGAATCAAACCGGGTGAATTCTGGGCCATGAACTAGATCAAATAATGAACTGCTACTGTAAGCACTGCACTTCCAGTTCTGGACAAGTATATATATATATGTAAACCATATGATACTGCAACACTCCAGTCGAGTCCAGCCCTTCAGCAGTATTTCCCATGTCAACAGTTCTCCCATATAATTCACTTATAGAGCAACTTGGGCGTGAAAGGCATGGGTCAGAGCGTGTCAATTTGTAGGCCATCTTGACATAACAGGCATGGATCAAAGCGTGTCAATTTGTGCCTCGCCCTCTTGACATAAGACTCGGATATGATATGATCGTTTATTTCATTCACCATTGAAGACTTGCCAAAAAGCTCAAACAATTACAAGGGGCACACTCCAAATTTGATATTTACATGTATACTGATGGTTTATCCACTGCAAATGAGCTTATGGCAGAAATGTATTGCAGAAAGCATCTGCTCCCAGCAGATGAGTGTCATGAACCATAATCCACGAAGGAGATGAAACACATGACCAATGGGTAAGAACTAAGGAAAGGAGTGGAATCAACTAAGGCTCAAGAAATAAGAGGACCTGGAGCATAGAAATATCAGGCAACATCTGTATGGATAATCCGTGTAATTTGAAGACCTCTCAACCAATCTTTCTCTAGCTTGGACTGAGTGGAAGGCTTAAACCACCCAAGGATGCTACCAACCATAAGTTTAGGAAAATCGCTTACCACAACAAGTCGTCTTACACCATCAATCCAGGCATCAGACGCTAAAAAATGAAGTGGCAACACTTGCTACAGAGGTGTGACCGTCAAGAAGAGTTACTGCAAGTATAAGAGACTTGGCGGAAACTAGATGAGCAGAAGGCCAGAAACATCTTATAAGCTCGTACCTTCTCCCTGACATGCAAAACATCTTTGAAAGTAACCACCGCATAAAATAATGTCAATGTAATCCCTTCCAAGACAATAAATGAGAAATGATATTGGACTAGCAGCACCGAGACAAAAGGTTATGTTTGGAGAAAGAGAGCCTACAGCACTGAGACAAAAGCTTATGTTTGGGAAAAGAGAGTCCAAGGGATTCTGAGTGTATAACATCCCTATCTAATAGTTTGTGTGGGGTGGTAGGTGCAGGGGATTATGTATGCGGACAGAACACTGCTCTTAACCAAGACAAGACCATTAAGATGCAACTCATATATGATTCTAACAGCATATATCAACCATAGAACAGCTGAACCCAAAATCCACCCTATATACCACAATACATCAACAATATTCTGTACAAGGTCAAAGGTCGAAGGACATAAAACTTGGAGCTCAATTTGTCTCACTTCAATCCATCTAGAGCTCAATAGTCGGACAATAACTGCATGTAATTCTGTATAAATGTAGAAGAGTTCCCATCCTGCACGCAACATATGTACAGGATTTCTCAACGAACAGAAAAGAACCGTGGGTTTACCTGTAGGTGAACAGGAGTACATTGATCAAATCACAATACATTACTAAACAGAAGTTCAAAACGCAAAGAATGTCAAATAAGTTCGCAATAAAATACCTTTGCTTGTTCCGGTTAACCATCACATTGCGAATAGGCATGACAGCAGCTTTCCTTGCGACATTCATCGTCACTGGGAACTGGTTCCCACGAAAGTTTGACCTCCTCTGTGCAAGCACACCCTAAAGACAACAGAATCACAGTCAAAGAAAATATACACTATGATGTGAAGAGAATGTAGGTAGCTTCTATATTACCTGCCTAATGGATGACCTGGAATCCATGAAGCGCTGGACAACAGTGTTATAACGAGAAGCACTTCCATTCAAAAGACCTCGTCTCTTGACCTAAATTTAAGAATCACGCTCAGCATGTCTACAGCAACAGATGGATCCAATAAAAAAAGAAGTATTAGATGTGATACTCACCGGAGGCCTTGGAGGCCAATTTTCTTTGGTTGTAGTTTTCTTTGACATTTTGATTATATCATCTGCAAAAATAGAACAGGTAACTGATTATTGACCCATCTTATATTAATCAAAACAGAGGAAGCACACACTCCAAAAATGGTTGTATGACACGTAAGGCGCACAACCAAAAACAGTGACGTAACTTTGCCATTTCATGATGTGCCATATCCGTATGTGCACATAAATAAACATAAATTCAGTGGCTACAACAAACATACCTAGAGTCATATCCATCTTCTTCTCGGTGAGCGCAATCGCTTCAGTTGTTAAAGGCTTAATTGCAGCCATCTAAACATAATCAAGCGTTACAATCAGGATACGCACAGGTAGAAACCAATACAAATGATAATAATCAGAAAAGGCATGAAGAGAATATTCTTCTAGCTCCAATATCCAACAGAACTATTACTACAAAATTAGAATCTTCATTCAACCACATTCTATATTAAACAAATTTCCAAACATAAATTCTTAAGATCGTGCGATATAATACAAGAGCCAAAAGGATCTTTCGGCAGAAGCCTGAAGACACCTAATTTAACCAAAATAGACTCAATATACGGAACATGGTGGAAAATAGCAAAAGCGAACAAACGATAAAAATAAATCTAGGGTTTCTATTTTCTAATAAATCTAGGGTTTCTATTTTCTAGTGCTGTGATATATATCATTAACAAAAAATAAGAATATAGAAGGAAATCCAGCGACTTCTAGAGAGAGGAAAAAACCAATCGATTAGATCATAATAGTTACCAATACATCAAATTTAAGTGTGTTTATAATACTTAAATTTCAGTAAATTCCAACCACCAACACAATTAAATTTAGGGTTTCTTATGTTAGGACAAAGGCTATGATAGATCGTCCGTAAGAACTAGAAATACTCATAAACAAAATCCATATAACATGTACAAAAAAAAGAGAAGAAATCATCGATTAGAGAATAATACTGACCGTATCAGAGAAGAAGAGCACAGAATCCTTTATAAATCAAGAGAAAAAGAAAGGAGAGAATTGGGAAAATTAGGGATTTCCGAATCGAGAAAATTAGGGTTAGGGTTTAGAAGGGGAGAGGTGGAAGGAAAAAACGGAGGATCGACCAATTTTATTTGAGGTCGGTAGTGATTTGCGTCATGCGTGTAATGAATGGATTGTGGCCCCTTTTTAAAGAAAGGGCCAGCGAGAATTGGAGTCGGCGAACTTTGTAAGTGCGTGAACTGTACGCCCAAATTTGCCAGCAGATATGTATCACATAAAAGATTTTTTTCCTTTTCTTTTTCTTAGACCATCTCTGGTGATTTCTAAAATTGAGTTCTTATCCTACTTGACATTGTACTTTAAGGTCTCGTTTGGTTCACGGATTTAAGAAATCCGGAAAGAAAACTTGTTCCTTTTCTTTGTTTGGTAGCCAGGAAATACTTTTCTGACATGGAAGAAAATAGGAGAAAAAATAATTCCTCTCATGACTCATGGGATTCATTTTTCCTCCTCCTTTCCCAACATTAATTACCAAACATTATGACAAAAGTAGCCTTGTTTTATTACATATTTTACCAATTAACTCTTCATTATAATTATGTTGACATTGGATATTGTTGGAACAATGATATATTTTTTCTTTCCTTTCCTACACCAACCAAACATAGGAAAGGAAATTTGATACGAATTCTACTTTCCCATCCCCATGGAAAATACATGGGAATTGATTTCCTTTCCGTGAACCAAACGAAGCCTAAGTAGATTTCTATCCTAGAAGAGTTTCTATATAGAAATTGTAGACATACAAAAATACTCTCCAATGGTTCTCCATTTCTATCTTATGTGTCACATAGCAAAAAGACCAATTTAATGGTGTGAGGCCAATAATAATTATCATGAGAGATAAGAGAATTTCTATGAGAGTTTCTACATGTAGAAACCCTCCTAGAAAGTTTTCATCCTACATCATTGCCACTTAGGATAGAAATGGTGATAGAAATCACTATTGGGAGAAATTTTTTCTAAAATGGATTTATTCCATAGAAATAGGGAAGATAGAAACCTCCATTGGAGATGGTCTTACCCCGTACCGTTAGTGCATTGATAAAGGATTTTTCTAAGGGCACCACACTGTTTACTTGGGGGCAGCCCTTACTTGAGGGCAGTCCAAAAAGGTAAAATTTTTGCTAGGGGGCATCCACAATTTGCTTGGGGGCAGCCCAAAAATTAGGGCAGAGAAGGGGGGCGAGCGGAGGAGGGGTGGTCGGCGAGCTAGAGGTGGATGGCATGGACAACCGGGCGGAGGTCGAAGCCGGAGGAGTCGTCAGCGGTGTCGGGGTCGACGGATTCGAGGATACGGCAGGCGCGGGTGAGGAATGAGAGGTTGTCGTTGAAGCGCTTGAGGGAGATGGAGGCGGAGTCGGCGAGGTGGAGGGACATGGCGAGGGGGACGGGGTTGGAGTCTGGCGTGCGGTCAAGGATCTCGAGGGAGCGGATAGCGAAGCCTAGGATTTTGGAGGGGTCGGAGGAGGGGTCGGAGTCGAGATGTTGGCCGACCTTGAGGCAGACGAGGGTGTAAGCCCAATTCCCAATTTTTTAATTTTTTTAATTTTATTTGTTTATGATTAATTTTATGGTCATTGGGAGTCATGCCAAAGCTTGTAGGTGGACAATGACCATATTAAGGTCATATGACCTCTAGATAGCTTATATATGTATTATTTAGCTATTTTATATTTTTTTCACAATTTTTGGATATTTTTAGGTATTTAATATTTAAGGTTTTATTATTTTTAAGGACTTTCGGGATTTACTGTAAGGTCATACGGGGGTATTTCTGGACCAAATATTTTTATTTGGTCACTAAATGACTAAAAATATTTTTTAGAATATTTTAGAATTTTTCTGGATTTTTTAGATTTTTTGAAATTTTTTATATAATTAAAACCTATAGAAATTATATTTTATAGGCTTTGGGAATTTACTGTGAGGTCACACGATGATATTTTGTGTTAAAATATTTTATTTAGATTCTAAACACTTAGAAATATTTTCTACAATTTTTTAGATTTTTTTCTGATTTTTTCTGCAATTTATTTTGATTTATTTGGACTTAAAATAATTTTTAAATAATTTTCTGAATTAAATAAATAATTACCCAGTCATCCATCCCGGGAGGCCCACCTGTCGGCGCCCTCTACAGTAACCGCCTATATGCACGTACATTCACAAACCCTAATTAATTATATCCTACTCCTTTGTGGTTTGATTTTGGTGATTCCTCAACTTTCCGAGACGATTGCGGAGAGCCCCGACCTCGGATTCGCGTGCCGTTTTTTTATTGGATTCGTCTCGAGGTAAACCTCCTGAATATGTAATTTATTTTCATCAAATCTAAATCTTAATTTCTGTAAAATTCGTAGAGTATTAGTTGTCCAAAACTTGACAAGGTTTTGATGTTTTCGAGATTTCGGGAGAACCAGAAATCGAAATCACGAACCGTTTAAAGTTTAGGAAAGCTAACACAGAGCTCTACGACATATATTTTTTCCATAATTTATTTTGTTCATCTAGTATTTTAGTTATTCTGTTGAACTCAGAATTGATCGGTTAATTACCGTTTTGGTCATGATTAGCCATAACGGCGATATCTTTTGACCAAAGCGTGATTTTGCGGCATTGTTGATTCCAGCACACTCGCGATGCTGAAATCTACTAAGGTGCACTTTCAAAATCTAGAGTTCATAACGTTTGACTAGATAGTCAACGGCACGCCTTGATTTGCGTGTCATGGTTTCCAAAATTAGAAACATGACTTTTGATGGCCAAACTTGCATATTTAGATTATTATTAGGTTAAATGATATTTTTAAGCAATTTATTTCAGAATTAACTATTATTAGATTAGTAACCCATTAGCCACTTATTCCATGAATTTAGAACTAGAACCTTATAATTGACTTGTGGTTTTCGTGCATGGTTCGTGGTACGATGTATGTTATAGGTTGACAGCTTCTAGATCGACAATCCCCTCATCCTCGACTTGTGACTATGGTTTGTGCAAGGATTCAGGCAAGTACAATATTGCATTTATGTTTTGGTTCATTATAATATTTTCTCTATCATTTCCTTGTTTGATATCCCGTTGAGACATTGCTTGATATTTCGTTGAGACACGATTGTGACACCGTAGTTATTGTATCCTTCTTAGTGTATCATTGACCGTTGTTGATTGTTAGAGAGTCGGAAGGGGAAATACTCGATAAGTACGTGAACAAACCCAACTATTTTGATTGTGGATAGCTAAGTCATACACCCCACGTATGAGTTAGCCGTACCCTATTATTGTGGATAGCCATCGTATGATGTGCCGTATTAGCCCAGCCGTTCACGTATTAAAAGGTATTTCACACACACATAGTTGTTCCTATTTTCCTTTATCTAGTCCATTATCTTGTTAGTTTATATCTTGTTAGTTCACATCTTGCTAGTTTACATTTTGCCAGTTCGTATCTCGTTAGTTCATACCTTGCTAGTTTCATTCTGCTAGTTCATATCTTGCTAGTGCTAATTCATATCATGTTAGTTTATCTCTTGCTAGTTCTTTATATACTCTTTGACATCCTGGTTTTTGTAACGCCCAGTCCCAAAATACGTAGGACTAGGTACATAGACAAGCCAGCTGTATACATACGAAGTATACTCCAATATATGGAAACCTCGTATGAATACATAAGCTGTAAAATGCAGTAAACCAAGAGTAATATAATCTCATCCACAAATGAAGAATAAAAGATATCATATAATTAACTGTGATAAGTCTTTGTACAATACGTTGGGCGGAGACAAATCCACTACCAACAAGTAAGGAAAAATATACATGAAAACTGAAATGATTTGGCGGGAGTAGCAAAGAAAGACCCAAGACACGTCATCTCCGAATGAATAGAGAAGATCGCGACCTCGACTAAAACACCTGTGTCATGACCCGCTCTCGAATAAACGGACACGAGTCGGATACGCCCAGCCTTCGTCGATGGACACGACGAAGTAAGCTGTACAATTCTAAGAAAAACTCCAAGATACAAGAAATATAAACCATCACAGCCGCGATACACGTTTCCTGAATCACCACAATCCACAAGTTATTTATACAATATCATCCGGAGACAAATCCGGTAACATGAATAAAAATTATATAATCCTGAAATCCTCAATACAATACAATACATGATAAAATCCTCTAAAACAAATCTAAGAAAAGACCTAACTATAACTCTAAAATTCTAAGTCTATCCCGAGGCACAACTCTATCCTGGCTTCGGGCTCTGGCCCATGAAGGAGATACAACATCATCAAGAAGACCTGCAACGTATCCTGTCAGGAAAAGAATAAAGTACAACTCCGACAAGAAGCTCTAAACAATGTAAACTGAAATGCATGGAAAGAATCACAATATGAACTATGGTACAAGACAGGGATATGAAACTGTAGTACATGAAAAATAATGAAACTATAGTACCGGATCCAGAAACAATGAACTATGCTATCAGTGTAACATGCAAGTGAAATAACTATCAGAGTATATGACCGGCTGGATAAACAATGAACAGTAAACAATAAACAATGGTACGGCTTAGAGTCCCACGTGCACGATGTGAGACCTAAGCTATTAGTCAATGCCTAGCTAAAATAGGATTGGTCACATATCTGTAGTATTTTCCCACCCCAATGTACAGGTAAGAACAATGAACTATGAACGATGAACAATGAACGATGAACGATGAACAGTGAACAATGAATAATCGTGTGTACAATGTGTCAATATGAAAACATGAAGCAAGACAAAAAATACAGAGTAAAGATTCGAGCCGGTGTACTTGCCTCGCCATGGAAGCACGGGAATAGTAAACTGGATGTCCTCATGTTAAAAATTTGGTACAAGTGATTAAATTATATACAAATTTCTAGTTAAGGATTTCACCATCTAATCATGCTTACATAAGGTAAGCTAGCTACTTTCTAAAGTTCCCATGTATCTTTATTGATAGATACTAATACACGATATTCATATTACTTAACTACCTAGATAATAGAGTTGCAAAACTTACCACTTGATTTAATTCTCAGGTTATTACTATCACATGAAGTCTCTAGCTCATCAACTAACCAAGACAATATATAAGAAATCTCCAGGTTCATCCAAACACTGATATGAAGTCTCAGTTCAGTGACAGAGCCAAAGTACTGTATATGGGATCTCAGGTTCACTAAACCTATTAAGACAATGCTTAGGTTTAGCAATATAGACAATGTTAGGGTTTCTTGAAAGAATCTGCAACTAAACATAAAAGTTTACTATCCTAATTCAAGCCTAACATCACCCCTACTACTATTCTTCCACATTCTACTAACCAATTCCCTGTCTCACTGATTTGTCTAACTGGTTTAACCATTTGGCTGAACTCGGGCACTCATGCAAGAACTCTCAATCTGCATCTTAAGTCCATCTCAGGATCCCCATAGATGACCCCACTGAATATTTGTTAAAAGAAAATAAAAAAGAACTCAGAAGGTGAGGCTAAGTGAATATGTCGTGTAATGAGAAAGGAAAATGTACAGAGGTCTGCTATAGGGAATTCCATTTAGTAGCAAACAGTTAAGATAAAATCTGACTTGCTATTTTAAAAATCGAAAGAATTAGTGGTACTAAATCACTTAAGACATAACCCTTTCTCAAGACTGACAGGACTAGACACTAAACCACTACTACTGGTCCCATTCATTAACTACAAGTAATCAACCATGGAATTATTAATAAACTTAGTTCAACCCAAAAGTCTCTAATATGAACCTAAGACTCCAGCCTTTCCTAAAACTTTATGGAAATCTTCACTTGAAAATAACCATTGCATACCAGCTCTCAGTCCATAATTCAACTCCAACATCTTCCTTCCTTAATTCAAATTGAACCCTCTATACCCAGAATCCCTACAAGGATATTTTTAATGAAGGACTGATATCCTCCATGTCAAAACTGGAACCTACAGTAAAGAACAATCTCACTGCTAATAGGATGCCAAGGTTACCACCTAACTGATCAATAGGCCACAATTCTGAACCTTACTCCTGAAATGGAATGAAACCCAACCTTGACATTCTCATCTTAACCAATCCTGATACAGCCAAGTATAAATCTCAGATTTGTGTTAAAAAAAAGTAACCAGTTCACAAAAGTGAACAATTTAGAGATTTACCAACCTGTATCAAGCCAAAGATGTACTCCTAAATTCAAAATATGCATACAGTCACAATTTCATTCCTAACCCCAACAGTGTCAGTCTACCCGATACTAGTTGTCAACACAATCAAAACAGAAGAGGAACAAAGAAGAATATACATGTGATGAATCAAACTGCAATCTCGATCAAGGAGTTGTTTAGCCGTGTCGGTTGTGATCTCCTCGTGTCCGATCCAATACGAGTCCAATCACAACTTAAACCTGTTTGAAACATTAAGACAAACGGTTGGTGCTCAGCAGAGTACTTGAAACACTCTATATTTCCTCTGTTTTTGTTGAAAACAAAGAAATGCAAGAATGACCCAGGATCTCATGGATCGAACTCAATCGAATAAGCATCAAAGAACTTTAAGAAGATTCGATCGATTCAAGAAAACAAGAGTTCCCATTCACGAAATAAACCCAACTAAACTCAAAATTTGAAGAAGTGTTGAGTCAAAATTGGTGACAACTCACCGATCGGCTTCTCGTCCACAGAGGACGAATACTAGACTGAGCAGTAGATCGATCGAAGCCTGTTGTCGATCGTTCAAAAGGAACATCGACCCGATCTAAAAATTCAGATCGATCAATGATCGGTCAATGAAATTGGAAGTAGTAAAGGGAAGAAGAAGATCAATGGAACTTACAAAGAATTTATCATCAATCCCTCTTGCATCGTTATTACTGAGGATTCGCCGGGATCAGAGGTTGATGCACCCGCACAGTCGTCGAGCTCGTGGTCGCCGTGAGTTCATCGAGAACCGTCGGAAGAGCTCCCGCACGTCGTCGACTGGAAGAGTAATGTCTAGTTGTCGCTGCTCATTCGTCGACGAGAGTCCGCTATTATTGTCATGGCTGCTCCACGAATCTAGAGCTGGAATTTTGGAGAAGAAGGAGAGGAGTGGAAGAGATGGATTTATGGAGGAAGAAGAGGAGGAAGGAAGAAGAAAGAACTCTGTTTTTGAATTGTTGGTTAGAATGAGAGGAGGACAGAGAGCTGTTAAATAATGAGGCATGGCCGTTAGAATTTTGATGCCAAGAAGTTTTTGGCGCCCAACACTTGAGATGCGGCTGTGCTATTGAAGAAAAATTCAAATGTTGATACACACAGCTCATGGGTGGTTACGATTCAAAGAGAGTTATGATGTGCTCATCACAGGTTCTACAACCAAAAGATTGGGCTTATTGGCAAAGCCCAATTAACAGAAACCAATAAATAGAAGCCCAAGAATATAGTAAGGCCAAGAAGGAAATCAAACTTAAAATTATATACTAACAATATACTATGTTTAATTTAAAATCATGAATATTTTTTTAAAATAATCACATAAATATCAAATAATTATTATAATTTATTTAGGCAGGAAGGTGGGGTTACAACCTGCAATATCACAGAAGCACACACCTAGAGAGATAACCAGGTCCTCAGAGGGACGTAACAAGATACAAGAAAATACCATGCCATATAAACTGTGATATATAATAGAAAAGAAGGGATGCATGCAATAGGGTACCTAACTGTACTATAGTAAATATGCAATAAAGAACAATCCTCCACATATAGGCACTCGGGCTGTATAGCAGTAGCATCGTCCCTCTCAGTGGGAATCAGTACAATCCGTCCATAACGTTCGGCGAACGTCAGAGAGAATCAGTAAGAAAACGTCCATAACGTTCCCTGAACGTCAGAGGGAATCAGTACAATAGGATGAACCTGCGTCTCCAACGGAGCTTCAGGTACAATAGCAATATATAAATATGGCCCATACATCAAGGAACTGTTCTTCCCTCCCAATGCCTAATGGAGTCACATCCATGACTCGTATGACCATCTAGTAACTGCCAAGTCCACTAGCATGCAATTCTATTGGCAGTTACTCCTAACCGTCGCACGTCCCATACGTATCGGTGGCCGGCCGACTACGCGAGTACGTGTCCTATATATGACTCATAATACGTGGTAAAGTAAGTGTCAAGGCCGTATGAGATATACCAATACCTCATCAACAATGGGTGGTCACTAGGCTAAGTCGATGCAAGAGAGATAAATAAAAGCAAGAAAACGACCGATAGAGTCGCTTGCACCCAAGTGTGACTTGGATGCACAGTTTTATAATAACAAATAAAAAATGCTAAAAATAACAACTGAAAATAAGAATATGTAATTCACAGAGTAAGGTGGCAAGGTATCTTGCCTGAGGTTATGTACAAAAGAGAATAATCCAGTAGCTCGAACCGGCAAATAAACAAAGCAAGAAAAGCCAAATCTCGCAGATGACTCCGGATGCTGCAACAAATATCACGAGCGAGTTTGGAATAAAAAATATGTCTAGGAAATGCCTGTCCAAAAGTTAAATTCTGGAACAGGGACAAAATCGTAATTTCGGGTCAAAATGATGTCTGCCGTTGGACCCGCTTTGCACCGAAATACGTGCCAATATCTACGGTCTCTAAAGTCATCAAACTACATGTCTACAGATTTGTTTTGATGAGACGAACCCAACGGTATGTTCAATTTTGGATTCCGGTGGACTGTGCACAAAATTGCCCGTTGAGTGGGATTGTGGACCCGCTAAAATGGCGTCCCGATCAACCTTCTCAGAATGGAACCAAATTTGGCTCACAAGACCAGAAAAATATTTCGAGTCCAATGGCGCAAGTTTTGTCGCGATTTGATGAGTGTACCCGAAGTTGTGACTTAATTTGCAAAGGATCGATACGGGGGTATCTCGACGGATACGTACTGATTTCGTCGCGTACATACAACAAAATTTGGTTCCGTCAGTTCCCACAAGTCGACAACATCCATATGCGCCTTCGATGCGTATAGTGTGTGACCACGTCGCCCAGTTTGTCGGGGTACACGCCGTATCGATTTTTTTCCCCATATTTTTAATGTTTCAAAAACAGTTTTTTGCACAAGTTCATCGATACACAACTTTCTGTACGATGCGTTAAATCTGATTCTATAAATTAGGTTGTAGTCTCGGTTATGTTGTTATTCTCTTCCTTCAATTAGTTTCTACGAAAGTTTAATGGACAGCGAGAAAAGTGGCCGATAAGTTGTCGTTTCAATTCAGTTTTTAACAGTTTAAAATTCTGATTTTTTCCTAACTTTATCTCGATTTTTCGAATCAGTTAGGTGGTTAGATCGAAATCCATCTGGAGGATCTCGAAGAGGGTCATGGGGGCTACGCGTAGAAATTCGTAGATCGAAAAACGATCGAACGAGATGGGAGGAAACTAGGAGAGAAGGTGAGTACCTTGATGTTCCGTTACTGCTGCTATTGTTGATGGTTCCTTTGTCTTCTTCGCGAGCACGGCTTCGCTGTGGTGCGTCCGAGCTTCACCATGGAGTGGGGAGGAGGAAAGAGTGGAGAGGAGGAAGGAGGAGAGGAAGGAAGTGGAAGAAATTTTAGGGTTTAATGTGATAGGTGTATATATATAGAAAGAAGGAAGGATGGAGGGTCGGCCTTAAATAGACTACTGTAAATAAGGGTCGGCCCTTTATTTAGGTTGCAACTGATGCTGCTTTGTTCATTGCTTGGGTGTGGGGGCGGCATACTAGCTGCTGTTGCCTTTATTTTGGTGTGGTCGGCTGCCACTTTGGTGGGGCCGACCACATTAGCAAAAAAAATTTCTTCTTTTCCTTACTTATCTACTTATATATATATATATATATACCTCCAAAACCTCCACAAATTCAAAAGAAAATTTTAATCTTATCTACCCATATATAAAATCAGTTTAAACATATGTACATATATAGTTAAATTCATTTGACAATAAAATTAACTAAATAATAATAATATCTAATAGAATAAATCTATTTATTTAGTCACCATAAATTAACTTTAATAAAATAATAAAAATAGTCTAATGGGTGAACTTACCACACACCCTCATTTGAGTCCAAAAAATTATACAACGTGTTGCAAAATATTTTAATAATAAAATACCAATAATTGTACAAATAATTAAATAATTAGGAATTGTACATAAAATTCTAAAATAATTTAGGAAATATTTCTACGTACATAAAATATGTCTATATGGCCACCTTGGTCCCATCCCATGCCTACATGGGCTTAAATTTGGTTCGGGCCAAGTTCGGGCTGAATTGGACAAACCGGGTCATCTAAAAATCAATATATAAAATAATATTTAAATAAGAATATTTTAAATGTGTTATTTCACAACTCGGCCTGGTTTTCCTAGTTCGGACTGAACTATGGCTAGGCCTCCCACGACATGGCTAATATACTGGTCAAAGCACACTGCTACATCTTCTGTGCTAAAAGTCATGGTCGTCTAGTGCTCCAAAACTCAATAATGGCTAACGTCATTTTTAATAATTAATAAAATCATAAATTATATAAATTTATTTTTAAGTCTAATAAAATATTAAAAAATAATTAAAAAATAGAGGTTTTACATCCTACCCAACTTACAAGAATTTTGTCCTCGAAATTTAGGATTAATAGGGTAGATAGGGTTGAGGGATAGGAAGAGTTCGTCAATACCAAAATACAATTAAATTTTGGAGGAGGCGATAAAACGGCGTTCAACACCACCATACAATAGAAAATTGTGGAGTCGATATATACAAAAATATATCATGGTTATGGAATTGAATAAGGATTGCTAGTGAAGGTAACAAAATTTTGAATATCCAATTTTAGAGAACAGTAAGGAATTGAGTAGGCCAAAGAGAATAAATTAGACATTTAGGAGATGTGATTCCTTAAGGGAGAACTGGATACTAATCGTCTTGGTCAAGGGTTTGATTAAGTGATGATTAGAATCACTCTCGTGCGTTCAAGTGGGATTGGAAGGGCACAATAAAAATTCTAGGATTGAGGGGAAGAAGAGTTTAAGGTAAGGATATAGCCACATGAGTTGGTCGGTGGCTATCTACATTTCGTGTATATATAACTGATAGGGCAACTCAAGGTGATACTTTGAGTCTATCTATCAAGTACAGTGTCTGGTCTTTCTAAAGTAAGTAAAGCCTACAACAAAAAGAGTTCAAAGGCGATGCTATTTAGTACGAAATACGAGGTTCATAGGCGACGAAAATAATTCAAATGAGAGTTGTCAATGCTGTCGGGATGAGACTCTAAGGCAGGTTTAACTATGTCTCCATCCACGTAGAATAATTCATGAAAAGCGAACCAAAGTGCAATAGGTTGATCAGACCATCATGCACCAGTTCTGATTAGACAATATGTTAGTGGGTGCACCCAATAAAATATGTCATGATCAAGCTTGAGAACGAAATAAGCTTGCAAAACTGAAGCTACATTAGCAGCATGAGATAGTCAAAATATGAGTAAGGGAGGTACTGATGACGAAATTTTTTAAATAGTCCAAGATCTTTTAAAATCAAGGCTCGCCCGAAGTTTGGGACAATACAGTTGGCTTGGTTGACTAGCTAAGTTAGGGTCCTCTTAATTTATAGTTGGAGTAAACTTATCAACATGGATCACAAGGACAAAGGCTTTGTTGGGCCGTGAGGTATTCTACCCAACTTACAAGAGTTAAGCTAGTAGTGTGATGGGACAATGGGTCAAGCAATCAAGATAAAGCACAAATTTAAGCATTTAAGGAATTACGTAGAACAAAATCACATATCGGTCGAAAGTATTGAGTCGAGGTTGAGTCTCTAATTGAAGCCAGGGAGTATTTTGGTGTCATGGTAAAAATTATAGTTTGGCCATTTTGACCAGAAAGTCATATCGAGAAAATAGAGTGCAAGAAGACGTGTTTTAGTGGGACATGATATGCCTACATGAAGGTGGGCTTGTCTAGGCCTTACATATGAAATTTGTTGGAGAAAAAAGTCTAGTGTTGTACTCCAAATATCCAAGTCACGGTAAGGGACACCAAAAGATCTAAAATAGAAAGTGGGAGTTCACGAGGTGATAATTAATGCACAAAAATAAAGAAGATCAAGTTAAAACATGAAATAAAATTAATTTAAAGAATCCAGTAAAATCATAATTTAGGGACACAGTTCTAGTGAGAAGATAGTCTTCTAGGTGAATACAGTCAAGGAGCAATCAATTCGTTATTCAATCCGCAAACGGTTAGTAGGTCACGAGGAAAGGTCGAGTAAGTCAAGATTGGGTTACAGTCGCATAGTTTGGTAGATGACTAACAACACTTGTGTACATACTACTATCATGGTCATGAGTGATATGGCAATTAGTGTGGAGTACATCTATCTTATTAGAGCTATCTTGATGGTCTACCATTAAGATTTTAACTCAAGTTTCCTCCAAAAGTTTCAAAAATAACTTTCAAAAATAAACTACCAAAATTTGTATTCACTCCAAGCCGTTCAAATTCATCATAAATTTTTTTTTAAATAAATCTCAAAGCAAATTTTTATCATGTTACTACTGACTTTTTCAAAATTTTACATTTTCAATCCAACCTTTAAACTCAACAGTTCATAAATCACGACTCTATATATAAAATATCCATAATCAATCATAACTTTAAAACTCTACAAAAATTAATAGCTCCCCAGATAAAAATTTCTAGCACATACAAAGCAATCCTAAAATTTTAGCTCAATATTTTAATACACTCATCAATTATAACTAAGTCATTCAAGCATAATCACAACTTTTAAATGGTAACTTTATTTGATCAATCAAAACAACCTTATCACATTATTAATATATTTTTTATTTTATTTCAAAATTTGTGATATTAGCAATCCAACATTAAACTAAAATTTTAAATAATCTTATCAGTCATAAAATCATTTTTTTAACGAAATTGATATCCAAATTCACAATTTTAAAAAAAACTAAAATCTAAAATAGATTTGTAAATCCTTAATCATAGGACACAATTTAAAAATAAAGAAAAATTCTCAAAAATTATTTTCATAACTTTCAAATATTTTGAATCAAAAATTTAGAAATCATTACTTCTATAAATTTTTTTTAAATTTTAATAAACATATTAACCGTAACTTGTACGACTCAATTTAAATAATTCCTTCTGCCATAATTAAAATCTGAGATCATTTTCAAACTAAATTTATAACTGTTCAAAGGTGTATAACTATATTCCAATAAATCATAAATATCACAACTCGAAAATCAAATCAATTTTATATTTGTTCAAAGACGTATAACTATAACTCCATAATTCATAAATATCAAAACTCAAAAATCCAATCAGTTTCTTAAATCAATGGTATAAAGATTCTAGCTATTTTTTTTTCTTCCTACAGTATCAATCCTATGGTGTTTACTATTTAGAAATCTCAAGATAAAAACTTTCCTTGGTAATATCCTACATTACAAATTACTAATCATTAAATCACACTTTTAAAAAAAAAGCCTTTTTAACTCAATTAGAGTCTTAAATGTATTCCAATTGCCCATATAACCATTCTAGCCATGTGTTTGACCTATGAGCATATACTAGTGTAGTCATCTTCCTAGTTGACACTAAGCACGAAAATAAGAATCAACGGTAGAAAGAAATCAAGCAAGATGCAATTCAAGGAAGTCGAACGAGAGTTCGAAATTTGAAGCCAAGGGAAGAGGTCAAGCTGTATGGATGAGATTTCTAGATTCCAATCCTATGTTGCAGGCTCACATCGATACAGTAACGTAATCGAAGTGACAAACTCGACATGCATGGGCCACCATAAAAACATGTAACACCCCAGTCCCAAAATACGTAGGACTAGGTACATAGACATGCCAGCTGTATACATACGAAGTATACTCCAATATATGGAAACCTCGTATGAATACATAAGCTGTAAAATGCAGTAAACCAAGAGTAATCTAATCTCATCCACAAATGAAGAATAAAAGATATCATATAATCAACTGTGATAAGTCTTTGTACAATACATTGGGCGGAGACAAATCTACTACCAACAAGTAAGGAAAAATATACATAGAAACTGAATAATTTGGCGGGAGTAGCAAAGAAAGACCCAAGACACGTCATCTTCGAATGAATAGAGAAGATCGCGACCTCGACTAGAACACCTGCAATATCACAGAAGCACACACCTGGAGAGATAACCAGGTCCTCAGAGGGACGTAACAAGATACAAGAAAATACTATGCCATATAAACTGTGATATATAATAGAAAATAAGGGATGCATGCAATAGGGTACCTAACCATACTATAGTAAATATGCAATAAAGAACAATCCTCCATATATGGGCACTCGGGCTGTATAGCAGTGGCATCGTCCCTCTCAGCGGAAATCAGTACAATCCGTCCATAACGTTCGGCGAACGTCAGAGGGAATCAGTAAGAAAACATCCATAACGTTCCCTGAACGTCAGAGGGAATCAGTACAATAGGATGAACCTGCGTCTCCAACGGAGCTTCAGGTACAATAGCAGTATGTAAATGTGGCCCATACATCAAGGAACTGTTCTTCCCTCCCAATGCCTAATGGAGTCACATCCATGACTCGTATGACCATCTAGTAACTGCCAAGTCCACTAGCATGCAATTCTATTGGCAGTTACTCATAACCGTCATACGCCCTATACGTATCGGTGGTCGGCCGACTACGCGAGTACGTGTCCTATATGTGACTCACAATACGTGGTAAAGTAAGTGTCAAGACCGTATGAGATATACCAATATCTCATCAATAATGGGTGGTCACTAGGCTAAGTCGATGCAAGAGAGATAAATAAAAGCAAGAAAACGACCGATAGAGTCGCTTGTACCCAAGTGTGACTTGGACGCACAGTTTTATAATAATAAATAAGAAATGCTGAAAATAACAACTGAAAATAGGAATATGTAATTCACAGAGTAAGGTGGCAAGGTATCTTGCCTGAGGTTATGTGCAAAAGAGAATAATCCAGTAGCTCGAACCGGCAAATAAACAAAGCAAGAAAAGCCAAATCCCGCAGATGACTCCGGATGCTGCAATAAACATCACAAACGAGTTTGGAATAAAAAATATGTCTAGGAAATGCCTGTCCAAAAGTTAAATTCTGGAACAGGAGAAAAATCATAATTTCGGGTCAAAACGATGTCCGCCGTTGGACCCGCTTTGCACCGAAATACGTGCCAAAATCTACGGACTCTAAAGTCGTCAAACTATATGTTTACAGATTTGTTTTAATGAGACGAACCGAACGGTATGTCCAATTTTGGATTCCGATGGGCTGTGCACAAAATCGCCCGTTGAGTGGGATTGTGGGCCCGCTAAAATGGCGTCCCGATCAACCTTCTCAGAATGGAACCAAACTTGGCTCACAGGACTAAAAAAATATTTCGAGTCCAATGGTGCAAGTTTCGTCACGATTTGATGAGTGTACCCGAAGTTGTGACTTAATTTGCAAAGGGTCGATACGGGGGTATCTCGACGGATACGCACTGATTTCGTCGCGCATATGCAACAAAATCGGGTTCCGTCAGTTCCCACACGTCGACAACATCCATACGCGCCTTTCGATGCGTATAGTGCACGACCACGTCGCCCAGTTTGTCGGGGCGCACGCCGTATCGGGAAAATTTTCCATATTTTTAATGTTTCAAAAACAGTTTTTCGCACAAGTTCATCGATCCACAACTTTCTGTACGATGCATTAAATCTGATTCTACAAATTGCGTTGTAGTCTCGGTTATATTGTTATTCTCTTCCTTTAATTAGTTTCTATGAAAGTTTAATCGACAACGAGAAAAGTGGCCGACAAGTTGTCGTTTCAATTCAGTTTTTAACAGGTTAAAATTCTGATTTTTCCCTAACTTTATCTCAATTTTTCGAGTCAGTTAGGCGGTTAGATCGAAATCCATCTAGAGGATCTCGAAGAGGGTCATGGGTGCTACGCGTAGAAATTCGTCGATCGAAAAACGATCGAACGAGATGGGAGGAAACTAGGAGAGAAGGTGAGTACCTCGCTGTTCCGTTACTGCTGCTGTTGTCGATGGTTCCTTTGTCTTCTTCGCGAGCACGGCTTCGCTGTGGTGCGTCCGAGATTCGCCGTGGAGTGGAGAGGAAGAAGAAGGAGAAGAAGGAAGTGGAAGAAATTTTAGGGTTTAATGTAATAGGTGTATATGTATAGAAAGAAGGAAGGATGGAGGGTCGGCCTTAAATAGGCTACTGTTAATAAGGGTCGGCCCTTTATTTAGGTTGCAGCTGATGCTGATTTGTTCATTGCTTGGGTGTGGGGCGGCATACTAGCTGCTGTTGCCTTTATTTTGGTATGGTCGGCTGCCACTTTGGTGGGGCCGACCACATTAGCAATTTTTTTTCTTTTCCTTACTTATCTACTTATATATATATATATATATATATATATATATATATATATATATATATATATATATATATATATATATATATATATATACCTCCAAAATCTCCACAAATTCAAAATTTTTTTTTAATCTTATCTACCCATATATAAAATCAGTTTAAACATATGTACATATATAGTTAAATTTATTTGACAATAAAATTAACTAAATAATAATAATAATATCTAATAGAATAAATCTGTTTATTTAGTCACCATAAATTAACTTTAATAAAATAATAAAAATAGTCCAATGGGTGAACTTACCACACACCCTCATTTGAGTCCAGAAAATTATACAACGTGTTGCAAAATATTTTAATAATAAAATACCAATAATTGTACAAATAATTAAATAATTAGAAATTGTACATAAAATTCTAAAATAATTTAGAAAATATTTCTACGTACATAAAATATGTCTACATGGCCACCTTGGTCCCATCCCATGCCTACATGGACTTAAATTTGGTTCGGACCCAGTTCAGACTGAATTGGACAAACCGGATCATCTAAAAATCAATATATAAAATAATATTTAAATAAGAATATTTTAAATGCGTTATTTCACAACTCGGCCTGGTTTTTCTAGTTCGGACTGAACTATGGCTACGCCTCCCACGGCATGGCTAATATACTGGTCAAAGTACACTGCTACATCTTCCGTGCTAAAAGTCATGGTCGTCTAGTGCTCCAAAACTCAATAATGGCTAACGTCATTTTTAATAATTAATAAAACCATAAATTATATAAATTCATTTTTAAGTCTAATAAAATAATAAAAAATAATTAAAAAAATAGGAGTTTTACAGTTTTTCGTTGTTCTAACTTATTTTGGACTAACAACATTAATTACAATATGGTTGTACTCTGCTCCTTTTCTGACTGGATCGTTGTTAATTATAGGTGAGGATGACGTGTCTACTTTTGTGCTATGGACCATACGAGGGGGAGATAGAGACTCGAGGGCCAAACCATAGAAGACTAGTTAGATGTGTGGTAGTTTTCTATAATTGTAAAAGCTTACATTCTTCTTCAAATGTAAAACTTCTATATTTTGTAAAGTTGATTTAGTTGTTGTGAATGAGCAGTTAGTATTTATGAGCACTTTGTTTATTGCGGGCTAGACAGCGTACTACCGTCGATACCGTGGCGTAGGCTGGGCTTGGACACGCACTCGTATTCCGAAAAGCAGATGCGGATCGTGACAAGTTTTTATGGTGGCCCATGCAGGTCATTTTTGCAAAAGATTGCGAACTTGTGGTAGTACTTAAGTTAGTCGTACTACTGCAAGCCTGCGACTAGAAAATTGCTCATTCACAATTAAGATTGATTTAATTTTAGAGAATGACTAGGACTAGGAGTCCCTTATTCAATTTGACCCTTGGGTGGTTAAGATTGCTAATTAGGCTATGTGATTTAGCCAATGATTTATTGAATTCTAAACCCTATTAGATATTTGATACGTTGTCAGGATCAAAGGTGAGTAGACTATTCGCTTGGTAAGTTAGGCCTTCATAGAATTTAATTCCTAATTTTGATCATTTGTGCCATTTTAGCTTCTGCTTTCTCTAAACCTCATTTCATTTTCAAAACTATTTTGTGATCGTTTTATTTTCAATTCATAATCTTGGTTCAATTATCTATATATTAATTCAAATCGTCTTCATTCATTTTGCGATCGTTTTGTTTTTAAAACTGATACTTTTATTTAAGGACAAATACTTATATTTTCTTATCATAATCGACTTGTTTGAATTTATAGAAGTTCCTTTGAAATTCTTATAGATATAGTTGAAATAATTTTCGATGACTTACAATGGTAAGACAGATGCGCATTGTCCCCATTTATTTGAATTATGGAGACTGCGGGTTCACTGCAGCCAGCAGCGCACTGGCGTGGCATGATCCCTAAGTTGAAATAATTTCAAGTAAGCGTAGGTTGTCAAATGTTACTAAAGCTATATCCTAGTTGCATTATTTGATCCTTTGATTTATTATGTCAACATTGGATAGAGTTGATAGAGTGTTCGATACCATATTATACTTGAGTCATGAAACCAAGGGTTCACGGCAGCCAGATGTACACTGGCGAGGCATGAATTCTCGATTAAATGACTTCGGATATACTTATGATTTTCGAATATGATAGCGACAATATCCTTTATTGGCATACAACTATTAAACTTTTTTTTTCAAATTTATTTGATGTCTTATTTCTTGTTACCACCTTCTCTAAAACTAGTAGTTCTTTATTTCTCTCATATTTCTCTATTTTCGAATTGTCATCTTTTAAACCTATTTTGATTTTCTTCCACTATATTTCTAAAACGTATTTAGATTTCGATTCTATACGCCTGATCAATTTCGATCATTCATCACATTATTTTCTTGATTATATTCTTTGTCGTGCTTATTCATATCGATTGGTCATATAATTTGAGGATATTCTTGGTTGTGCCTATTTGTATCTTTTGAAATTTCGAGGACAAAATTTTTCTAAGGTGGGTAGATTTGTAAGCCCACTTCCCAAATTTTTAATTTTTTTAATTTTAGGCTAAATTACAACTTAATACCCTCAACTATTTCAGTTTTTCAACTTGATACCCTCAACTTTGATAGGTACCAACTTGATACCCTGAAATTTTTTTTGACAAAATTGCCCCTCCCTTCCAACGCCCCCCCCCCTCCTGCCCCCGGTCGACGACCCCCCCCTCCTCTCCCGCCGGCGAACCCCCCTCTCCCGCCGGTGAACACCTCCCCCCCTCCTGCCTCGGCCGGCGACCTCCCCCCCACGCCGGCGACCTTGCCCTCCCTCTCCAGCTCGCGACCTCCCGCTGGGAAGCAGCCGGAGGCGGCACGGGGGGGGGGGGGCACGGGGCCACGGCCACGGGGAGGGGTGCACGGGGGTGGCACGCGGGGGGGGGGGGGAGGGGAGGGAGGAGGGGCCTCACTGGGAAGGAGGAAGGAGGGGGTAATTTTGTCATTTAAAAAAATTTGGGTATCAATATAAAATTATTATATAGTTGAGGGTATTAAGTTAGTACCTATCAAAGTTGAGGGTATCAAGTTGAACATTTTAGATAGTTGAGGGTATCAAGTTGTAATTTAGCCTTAATTTTATTTGTTTATGATTAATTTTATGGTTATTAGGAGTCATGCCAAAGCTTGTAGGTGGGCTATGACCATATTAAGGTCATATGACCTCTAGATAGCTTATATATATGTATTATCTAGCTATTTTATATTTTTCTACAATTTTTGGATATTTTTAGGTATTTAATATTTAAGGTTTTATTATTTTTAAGGACTTTCAGGATTTACTGTAAGGTCATACGGGGGTATTTCTGGACCAAATATTTTTATTTGGTCTCTAGATGATTAAAAATATTTTCTAGAATAGTTTAGAATTTTTTTGGATTTTTTAGAATTTTTGGGAATTTTTATATAATTAAAACCTATAGAAATTATATTTTATAGGCTTTGGAAATTTACTGTGAGGTCACATTATGATATTTTATGTTAAAATATTTTATTTAGATTCTAGACACTTAGAAATATTTTCTACAATTTTTTTAGAATTTTTCTGGATTTTCTGCAATTTATTTTGATTTATTTGGACTTAAAATAATTTTTAAATAATTTTCTGAATTAAATAATAATTACCCAGTCATCCACCCAGGGGGGCCCACCTGTCGGCGCCCGCTACAGTAACTGCCTCTCTCTCTCCTATATATATGCATGTATATTCACAAACCCTAATTAATTATAGCCGCCTCCTTTGTGGTTTGATCTTGGTGATTCCTCAACTTCCTGAGACGATTGCGGAGAGCCCCGACCTCGGATTCGTGCGCCGTTTTTTTTATCGGATTCCTCTCGAGGTAAACCTCCTGAATATGTAATTTAATTTCATCAAATCTAAATCTTAATTTCTGTAAAATTCGTAGAGTATTAGTTGTCCGAAACTTGATACAGTTTTGATGTTTTCGAGATTCCGGGAGAACCATAAATCAAAATCACGAACCGTTTGAAGTTTAGGAAAGCTAACATAGAGCTCTACGACATATACTTTTTCCAAAATTTATTTCATTCATCTATTATTTTAGTTATTCTGTTGAACTCAGAATTGATCGGTTAATCACTGTTTTGGTCACGATTAGCCATAACGACGATATCTTTTGACCAAAGCGTGATTTTGCGGCACGGTTGATTGCAGCGCACTCGTGATGCTGAAATCTACCAAGGTGCACTTTCAAAATCTAGAGTTCACGACGTTTGACTAGATAGTCAACGGTACGCCTTGATTTGCGTGACATGGTTTCCAAAATTGGAAACATGACTTTTGATGGCCAAACTTGCATATTTAGATTATTATTAGGTTAAATGATATTTTTAAGTAATTTATTTCAGAATTAACTATTATTAGATTAGTAACCCATTGGCCACTTATTCCATGAATTTAGAACTAGAACCTTAGAATTGACTTGTAATTTTCGTGCATGGTTCGTGGTACGATGTATGTTATAGGTTGACAGCTTCTAGATCGACAATCCCCTCATCCTCGACTTGTGACTACGGTTTGTGCAAGGATTCAGGCAAGTACAGTATTGCATTTATGTTTTGGTTCATTATAATGTTTTCTCTATCATTTCCTTGTTTGATATCCCGTTGAGACATTGCTTGATATGTCGTTGAGACACGATTGTGACACCGTAGTTATTGTATCCTTTTTAGTGTATCATTGACCGTTGTTGATTGTTAGAGAGTCGGGAGGGAAAATACTCGGTAAGTATGTGAACAAACCCAACTATTTTGATTGTGGATAGCTAAGTCATACACCCCACGTATGAGTTAGCCGTACCCTATTATTATGGATAGCCATCGTATGATGTACCGTATTAGCCCAGCCGTTCACGTATTAAAAGGTATTTTATAGACACATAGTTGTTCCTATTTTCCTTTATCTAGTCCATTATCTTGTTAGTTCATATGTTGTTAGTTCACATCTTGCTAGTTTACATTTTGTCAGTTCGTATCTCGTTAGTTCATACCTTGCTAGTTTCATTCTGCTAGTTCATATCTTGCTAGTGCTAATTCATATCATGTTAGTTTATCTCTTGCTAGTTCTTTATATACTCTTTGCCATCATGGTTTCTCGTTGTTCTAACTTATTTTGGACTAACAACATTAATTGCAATATGGTTGTACTCTGCTCCTTTCCTGACTGGATCGTTGTTAATTATAGGTGAGGATGACGCGTCTACTTTTGCGCTATGGACCATACGAGGGGGAGATAGAGACTCGAGGGCCAAACCATAGAAGACTAGTTAGATGTGTGGTAGTTTTCTATAATTATAAAAGCTTACATTCTTCTTCAAATGTAAAACTTCTATATTTTGTAAAGTTGATTTAGTTGTTGTGAATGAGCAGTTAGTATTTATGAGCACTTTGTTTATTGCGGGCTAGACAACGTACTACCGTCGATACCGCGGCGTAGGCTGGGCTTGGACATGCACTCGTATTCTGAAAAGCGGGTGCGGGTCGTGACAGAGGACGAGGGAGGGCGGGTCCGGAGAGGATCCGGTAGAGGTGGGGGAAGGGGTCTTGGTGGAGGAGGAGGGAGTGGAGGAGCCTTCTGGAGGAGAGGATGTGTTTCGTACAGTTGGAACGCGTACAGTTGGGTGTCTTCGTCGACGCGGACTGTAGCTAAGTTAGCAGTCATCCTTTATGTTAGGACTGCCAACTCCTTTATGTGAGGACTGCCAACTTGCTGGCAGTCCTAGGACTTCCACTACTTTGGCAGTCCCACTTGCTGGAGAAAATTGGGTTGTTCCCAAGTAAAAAAATGGGTGGCAAATTTGTAATTTTTTTGGAACATTTGTGGGCTGTCCCCTAGTAAAAAGTGTGTTGCCCTTAGAAAAAGCCTTGATAAAGGGTACTCCTACCAGCACAGAATTGGTAAGAAAACGTTCTTAAGAAGCTGGTTTCTTTCACAATTTTGATTTTTAAAATTTTCATACAAGTCTTCATCTCTTCATAATTTATATATAAGTATATTTTAAATTTAATCCAAATAATATGGACTTATATTTTTTTGTGTGGATTTTACATTGCAACAAGAGCTACGTCGTTGTATCTGCAACGTTATATTGCCTCTGTAAAAATATCTTTAGCAAAATTTGCAACAATTAGTCGGAGTAGCACTCGCGGATCCCACTTGTGACAATTCGTAAAAGTATCCCAAATTTTGTTTAATCTCAAATGTGTAATTTGATTTTACAAATCCAACGATATCGATGTGGTTAAATTGGAAATAGATTTATATGCAAATCATGCAAACATACATTCTATATGGAAATAAAAATTAAAAAAAGATAGACCCATAGGTTTGGCTTTTTATTTAATATAAATTATTCTTAGATTTTTGCATATAAGTCTTTATCTTTTATGATTTGCATATAAAATTATTTTTAATTTGACCACACTAATATGAGCTCACATTTTTTCGTGCGGATCTCGCATCGCGACGAGACTATCTCATTGGATCTGCGGCGTCAAATTACCCCTATGAGACTATTTTCAGTAAATTTTGGGACATTTTTCCGGAGGCATTCGCGAGTGTAGAAGCATGAAAAAGCACAACAGTTATAAAAGTGCATGAGACCAAAATATGCTGCGCACATCAAGTTTCAAGAAAAATACAGTGTATAAAAGAGGTACTTTATTAAATCATGATTACAAAGGTCTATTACAAATTCTTATGATTACATACAAAAGCTATCTACTCAACGTACAAGTGCGCAGCCAGAGCGAATCACTTCTTAGTCAGGAGCACAGCCCTTTTCCACTCCAATATGGCTAATAAAGCAGTTATTGAGCAGAACGGAGACGCAGCTCCTACACAAAGCTCACAGTGCAACATGTGGCTCTTCAAGCATAACAATAGGCCACCCGTCGACCCAAATCCAGTATCTTGGGCCTCGAAGACCTCCAAGATGTTGTTCAGGTTCAAACCCCCATGCCACACGCTCAAGTGCATCTCGAAACTCTGAAGTTGTTCTTCCATAAGACTACAACTTCTTTAAACAAAGAGATCTACAACCAACAGTCGACTTATGCAAGGCCTACGGCCGTCCGAAGCTAAGTCAGGATCGAACATGGCAGAGGAATGTCAAGAGGCAATGAACAAAGGCTTCCTCAAAAGCTTTCTTTTATATAGGCTGTGTGTGGTCTAACCCACGCGCCATGTGGCAGCGAGTCAAACGCTCTGGGTTAATTGGATGAACTTAGAATTCATCACAATGAATCTCATTTAATGAGGTTTTTGACTAAGTATTTTAGTCGTTGCTTCTCGAGCCCTTCAAAAGTGGCAGCAATTAAGGAGGCATTGACCCAGTCGCCCCAAAAGTGCAGTCAATAGTCACCCCAAAAG
The DNA here is from genome assembly GCA_029216955.1 of Iris pallida. Classification (NCBI taxonomy): domain Eukaryota; kingdom Viridiplantae; phylum Streptophyta; class Magnoliopsida; order Asparagales; family Iridaceae; genus Iris; species Iris pallida. Next base: position 1,886,650 of record JANAVB010023599.1, read on the forward strand.
CGTAGTGACTCATCACATCAAAAGCGCAGTGATTCGTAACATCAAAAGCGCAACGACTCGTCACTTCAGCATTAATGAAATATCAAGCCGAAGTGTCAGAAGACAGTAAAATGAGAGCTATCAAGTTGTCAGTTGTCAAGATAGCAGTTGGCAGATGTCAATCAAAAGCAGTCAACACAACTCCAGAAGCATAGTGACGCGACGTCTAAAAGCGAACCTCTATGGTGCACATTTCACCCACTGTAAGATCACCTCCCTGATTTTCCAAATTTTGGTTTTTTTCAAAAGAAAACAAAATCTGTTTTGATATTTAATCTAGAATTTAATTTCCTTTACTTTTAAATGTGTAGAATTTATTTTGCTGCCAATTGAAATTCTTCTGGGCCTATGTTGAGTAACACTTTGGGCCAGCCACTTTCTTCTTCCTGAAAATTTCAGTCTGGCCAATTTGTTGAAGAAGCTCGATTTGAATTCACAATCAACCAAATTCTTTTTTTGGGCAGGCACATCTTGGAAGCCCAATCCATTTGCATACCAAGCCTAACCCTTAGTTTGGAGAATAGGAAATATTTTAGCCTATTCAATTCCTTTATTCTTTTAATTCTCCTTGGCCCCAAATCAATAAGAAGCTGTTAGAAGTTTCATAGTAGAATTCGAAATTCAGTTTCTATTTCGACCCATGAGAATTTAGATCTCCCGCTTCATCTTGACCTATAAAACTTCATTTGATTCTCTATCATCTTTTTTATTGTAACAAACACGTTCTTCATCATCTTCCTTTCCATATTCTCCAAGCTCTGCTCGAGATTTAGCAATGGCGGAGAGGCAAGAATTGGCACGATTCAAGCGCGAGGCTAGGTCATCATTCCAGCAGCAGCGACGGGATTGGCTCTACGGTGATCATCGCAGCACCTTCGTTTTCAAATCAGGTGAGACGTTAGTTCTATTAAAATATTTTTCCTTGATCTGAACATTGATCTGTGAAATTCTTCTCTGTTGTCTTCAAATTGGTGAATGGCTGCTGTGCGCTTTAGATCGATTCTTTAACTCAATTGCTATTTTCGTTTTTTTAGATCTAGAGAAAATGGATCAGGATCAATCGATCATTTTGTTGTTTCATTAATTGGCCAATAGAGTGAGTAATAGTGTCGATTGGATAATTCTTGTTGTGCTCAAATTTTTTAGTATCAGGCTTGTTGATCGTATGATCGATTCCTTTTCCAGTTATTCAGATCTGAGAATGCAAATCTTGAGTTGTCAAAGATCGATCGTCTCACCGAACTTTCATACATCTTTAATCGAGTGAGTATCTCGATTTTCCTATTTCCAGATGTCCTGTTACCTATTTGTTTGGTTCAGATTCTTAGAGTTATAGATTGGAGGATCTCACTTTTAGTCAATAACTTATCACTATGTTATTTTTCCTGTTGCTTCACCTGCTCAGGGAACTGTTGGATCAATCTAACTTGAAATTCAAATTCAAGACAATTGTAAAGTTTGGGTGTCATATCAGTATTGTGTCAGTGGTATCAGGTAATTCTCTTCATCAATTGAGATAATATTGTAATGATAAATTGGGGACTGATGGTTATTTAATGCTGGTTCAATGAATCGAATGGTGAATCTTACCTGAGATTCTTTGGCAAGAATAGTAGATGATTAATTCGTTGTATCTATGAGTTAGTTGGAGTCGTGTCTTGCTATGTAAAATCTGGACCATGAATACAAGATTTGATTAATAGAGTTTTTTTTCTTATTATTCATCTATCTGGTATAATACAAATGATTCAGGACACATGATAGATATTCACTCAAACCTGAGATATCTTGAGATAACTGTCTGTAGCAGCAAGGATTACTTGATGATAGGATTGATGTTACTCGATTTGGTTCCAGTACTGTTTGGCAAGGTTATAATCTGCAGGAGATATTGTGGAGGGCTTGGGTTAGTTGACTGAGTTCATGACAGATAATGATATTGCCTATTAGTTACCTGTAGAAGTATGTTAGGAAATTCACTAAAGTTAATAACAGAACAAAGGAGATGCAGTTGATATAACAAACTTGAACAAAGGAGACTGAGATGTCTCAGAACAAGGAGACTGAGATGTCTCAAAACAAAAGGAGATGTAGTTGATATAACAAACTTGAACAAAGGAGACTGAGATGTCTCAGAACAAGGAGACTGAGATGTATCACCAACATATGGGACTGAGATCTTCCAGCCATATATTGGACTGGGATGGAATGAATGAGTGAGGTACTGAAATCGTGAGAGTATGTTTAAATTCTGTTATCCATTTTAACAAAAGCTGGGACAAGGATATGAGAGGTCGAGATTGGAATATTTTGATTGGTATCTCCATAGGAATTTGTTAGTTTTCAACTAATGATTTTGGGAAAGGTTGTGTTGATGGAAGCCAAGACTGAATTGACTAATATGAATGAATGGCTATAGCAAACAGGGTTAACATTGAAGATAGGAACACCTGCAGTACAGTTATAGCTGACATATTTGGGGAAACTCAAGTTGACCATGGGCTCAGGACTAGTAGGTAAGTCATGCCTGAAAGACTGACCTACATCAGTCCCATCTCTGAAACTAAAACAGTAGAGTATCAGTTCCACCTGTGAACTGAACCTTTGTATCAGTGTCCTGAGAATTTGGAAGGTTTCCAATTGCAAGGTGGATGGCTAGGATAGTGGATTGGTTGTGTAACAATTAGGACTGCTTTATATCAGCCTTAGCTAGGATTGAATTGTATCAGTACTATCACAGGACTGATTCAATCCAAGTCTTAGTAAGAACTGATCTATATCTTCCCTGAGAAGGATTAGACAGATAGAGTATCAGTCTTATGGACTGGACTGGTATATCAGTCCTACCAAGCCTGATTCCTAAGACTGATATTGTATCCATCCTATTTGAGTTTTAAACTACCTGTGCCATGTTTCTTTAGTTAAATACTTGTAGTTATATATATATATATAAATATTCTAGAATATAGTAATAGCCTATAAGAACACCCATGTTTAGGAATGTTAAGTGAGGTGATTATTTGAGATTTAACTAGGATGATTGATGAAGATTAGATATAGAGATAACAATATTATGCTCTATAAGACCTAGGAAATAGCTAGTAGCTTATATTTATGGTAAATAAATTTAGTTGTTTAACTGTTATCTTAATAAATACTACAAATACTTGACAGGAGGATTTTCAGCTTTACATCCCACACTTGATCACCCTGAGCAAGGCAAGTATACTCCTCAGACTTGTTTATGTCTTGTATATTCATTCCTGTATCTCCTTGTTGACATGATGTATCACGGGATTGTCTTGTTTCATGTTTCATGAGTTACTTGTGTCTGGGAGGGGAAATACTATATATGTGTGATCAAACCCATCTTACTATTCATGTGAATAACTTAGGCCCCGTATCGTGCACGCGGGACCAAAGCCGTACCATTTCATGTTCATTGAATCTACCCAAGCCGATCACACACTCTGGATGTATTTCAATATTGCACATTTTAGGATTCAGGTTGTATTTCATGTTCAGGTTGTATTTCATGTTCAGGACTCATACCATGTTCCCTGTATTTACTTTCAGTATTCATGTTCATTTTTCATGTCTTGTTCTCGTTTCTCGTACTTTATATATATTTTATGTGTTCTTGTTCATACTATGATGTTCATGTTCATTTCCTTGGATATACTTAGCTCCGCTCCTGACTAGGATATGTTGCAGGTATACTTGCAGGGTACCATTCTACCTTATGGGCCAAAGCCCAGGATATTAGCTGAGCAGGGCGAAGCCATGAGTTAGCTTGAGGCTTCAGGTTTAGACTACTTAGCTTTACTTTTAGATATTGTCTTTAGAGTTTATAGCATATTTTATTCATGTTGACTCTGGTACCTTTATGATATATGGATTTATGGATTATGGTGATCTTTCTGGGAACGTTTTTAGATGTTGTGATTGTATACATTTATGTTTATCTGGTTAGATTTCTCTAGCTTGGTACAGCTTACTTTATCGTGTCTAACGACGAAGGCTGGGCGTGTCCGACTCGTGTCCAATTATTTGGGAGCGGGTTGTGACATGTTTTTAGTGGTGGCCCATGAAGGTCTATCCTAATAGTACCTAGGTATTAGAGTACTATTAGGGGACTTGTTAAACTAGGGAAACTTGATCACAACATAGAAAATTGGGTACATCGGGTATATTGATATTCTATAAACACTTGTTGTTTTTAGGTCTAGGTTATTTAACAGTTTTCTATTTTTCAGATAGTCCAAAAAAAGTGTGCATTCTCTTCACAGCATTGCAGTTGGCCAGTAAGGACTCAATAACGTCCAAAATCGCAGCTGCCACAGCGTGTAGCTCACTCATGATATGGCGTTTGTCTACGTGGCCAGTATGACATCCGTATCTCTTCAGATACAACCAAATCCAGTTTGTTCAAACTGCCACTCTACCGATATGATCAAGATCCATTTGGTTTAAACAAAATAAGATATTCGAGCAATGTGCACATGCCACGTGTCAGTGACTTGGTCCTGTTGATGAATGGATGCTAACCACCCAAGATCCCAGTAATAAGAGAATCCCAACAACCGTCATGTGTCAGCTCAGCAGCAGCCCCCACAGTGCGGTTACAATAGATTCTTTTGAAATCTCGTGCGCACAGCGTTTCTGTGCGCTAAAATCCCTGTGCACATCGTACATGTGCATGCCTATAAATAGCAGCAGTTTTCCTTCATTAAGGGTCTTCAAAAATACTTTAACTGCTTCTTGATTGGCAACCCAGATCATCACTCACAGTCATTCAGAGAGTCAAAGCAAGTTCATTTCATCGTCAGATTGTCAACGGAGTAAATGAGCCATCACAGTGCTCAATCTCCATCGTCACATTTTTTCAGAAACAATTGTACTCAGATCTCCTATTCAAGAGTCTTTTGTACCATTTTTAACGTTTGAAATATAAAAAGTACCTCAACTTTTGTTCGTGGTAAACAACGAGCCCCACGAGTGACACTCTTTATAAGTGTCACAAAAACTCGTTGACAATATCCTTACAAATTTGATGTTGCAGCTCTCGTCATCATATGAGGTCCGAACGAAAAGATGTGAGTCTGTATCTGTGAGACTCGTCTCACAGTATCGGTATTTATATACGGATACATATTTTGTACTGTATTTCGTATTTTCTTGGTTTTCGGAATGCTTTAAATTTTTTCAACTTATAGATTTTCTCCTTGATCAGCATACCGTCAGTATACCAGTGTATACCGACGGCATGCATGTCACTCCCATTTTCGGTTATACGTATTTTCAGTATACGTGTACGGAATTCTGACATTTGTCATGTGACCCATATTTTGACTTGTATTTCTTAGCCTTGACTTGGTTTAATCTTGACTTGGTTTATTTTGGTTTGGTTCAACTTGGCATGGCTTGGTTTGGGTTGGTTTTAGATGAGAAAGGTTTTGTATAAAAACTAACTTCTCTCTCTCTCTCTCTCTTCATTACTTCATTTATTTCTTCATTTTCTTCTTCATTTACTCCTCCCCCAACCCTAGGCAAGTACATCTTGCCAAATCTTGAACATTATTATTTTGCCATTTTTTTGTTCCATTGTCTTCCATGCTTGATTCTAATCCTCTTTAGAACTTGGAAATTTTGGTTTTGATGGTTACATTTTTTTAGATCTAAGTTTAGAGTTTTTTTCTTGGTTTTGATCTCTTGAACTTTGTTATTTTTTAAAACTACTTGTTCCATGTTGTAGAGAATTCAATTTCATTCAATTTAGAAATTTATTTTGCCCAATTTCGAGTCCTCTAGCCCAAGTTATGGACATTGGAAGTTTCTAAAACTCTATGGCCAAAAGCTTGCTGGTAGGGATGCACCTCGTGCGCACCTCATGCACCTTTTGGTCCGTGCACCTTGTACCTCATGCACCTTTTGGTCCGCGCACCTCATACCTCGTGCGCAATTCGCGCACCTTTTGGGCCGCGTACCTTGCACCTCATGCACCTTTTGGTCCACGCACCTTATACCTCGTGCACTTTTTGGTTCGTGCACCTTATACCTCGTACACCTTATGGTCCGTGCACCTTGCACCTCGTGCACCTGTTGGTCCGTACACCTTGAACCTCGTACACCTTGCAACTCGCGTACCTTTTGGTTCATGCACCTTTTACCTTGCGTACCTCATGCGCACCTCGCACACCTCGTGCATACCTCACACACCATTTGGTCCATGTACCTTGCACCTCGTGCACCTTTTGGTTCGTGCACGATGTACCTCGCGCACCTTTTGGTCCGCATACTTTGCACCTTGCGCACCTTGTACCTCGCGCACCTCGTGCACCTTATACCTTGTGCACCTTACACCTCGCACGTCTTGTACCTTGCGCCATGCACCTTTTGCCCGTGCTTGAATCACTCTAAATGACTGTTGTTGTCCGTTTAAGTTATTTGTATATAGAATCTTGTAAAACTCAAAAAAGAAAAGTTGTAGGTCTTTTTCTTAGTTTTGAGAATCTTTTTGTTTCACCTTAATTGGAGTTCATATGCGATTGATAATTTCAATCATAGTTTTGATCTTTTGGCACATTTTCTGTACTTGGCCGTTTTTGATATTTTCTTCGACTGTAATAAATTCTTAACATGATTAGATAATCTCATATTATTAAAGAATAATTGTACACCCTATGTACACTTAACACTAGCACACGTACTTACTTTTATTCCTTTTCACATGCCATGACATATCTTTTCTTTTGATTCTTTCTTATATGTTATGATATGTATTGCCATGCCTTCCCGGATCTATTATAATTTACAGTCTATGCCATGTGAATTTTTTTGTTGTGGCCTGTAGTGGCACACTCATGTTACATATCTTCTTTGCTTACTAGATAGTGATCCGCCGTGGTGCACTCTTGTACATATCTTTTCTTGCTTACATGATAGTGGCATGTCATGGCGCACTCACTATTTTCTATATAGTGGCTCGTCGTAGCACACATCTAGCTTCCAGCTTATTATATTTTCTTATTGTTGCTTGTTATAGTGCACTTTCTTGTATTGTCAAGTCTTGTATATCATGTCTAGGATGGATTCTGCGGAATGTCACACCAGAATCCAACAAAAAAATGTTAAGGACTAAACAACTAGCTTGATTATTTAGATCATTGGGAGGGGAAAATTTTCCCAGTTACCTGCAAGCCCTTTGTCCCGGTCCCAACCTGAATGGATTTGGAGCTATATGTCATAATGAGAACACTACCAGCACACCGTCGAGTGTTGCACCTTGTATATGTCTATAGGATACATTTGTCTTCTAGGCGATGTACCCACTATTATGTATTTAGGGTACATTTGTCTCCTGGACGATGTACCCACTATTAGATCTTAGAATACATTTGTCTCCCGGACGATGTATCCACCATTACTTTCTTTTCCTTTTGGTCTGGATAAGTTGGGTAGTCTGCAGGGCAGGTAACTGGATTGGATTTCTTAAGAGTGCATCTTGTTAGTAACTAGGCTTGTGATAACCCTAGTTAGTTAAAGTATCAAGCCGTACTCATTGCTTGGCCGTGATTGATGGATGGAGTCCAGTCCAGTCAAGTTTTGTCTAGGTAGTGTCCGTATGTTTATTTCATTATATTATTGTTATGCTTTACTTTTGTCGATAAATGATTAGAGACCAAGTTCTGTTCAGGAGAAGGGTTATAACCCCGGTCCTTATTTGGTTTACGGGTTGTAACTTGAGTTCCGGAATAGTTTCTTAGTCATCTTGTCATTTGTCGTCCTATTCAGTACTCACACGCTATACATGATCCTTAGGTTGTGCAATGATTAGAGATGAAGTTCTGTTCAGGATAAGGGTTATAACCTCGGTCCTTGTCTGGTTTACGGGTTGTAACTTGGGTTCCGAAATAGTTCCTAAGTTATCTTATCATTGTCGTTCTATGTAGTTCTAACATGCCCACATGTCCCAGTTACCCTACATGTTAACAAAGCCCAGTTACCTTACATGCTCATATGTCCCAGTTGTCTCTTATATTTACATATCCAGTTAACTCATATGCTCACATATTCAAATATCTCACATTCTTGACATGCTCAGTTTATTTCACATGTTCACATGTTTTCGTTTACCTTACATATCCACAGTCTACATTATGTCACATGTTATTTACCCTATGCTCCAGATTGTTTTGCTTATTGTCATTTCTATTCTCGGGATAAGTGCATTGGTAGTGCACGAGTCTCGATCCATTTTTACTTATTTATGTCTCTATCCATTGCTATGTTAGTTATTGCTGGTTTTAGTTCATAGTTTGACTTCCTTTGTAGTACTTGCTATTGCTGACCCCACTGGTTTTGTTTGGCCATATCTGATCGAGGAGCCCAGAGGATCTTCCGTACCATCTACTCGACGGTGACTACCCGGAGCACCAGAGTACCTTAGTAGGTTTTCTATTTCATTCTTCCACTAGTTATGTACATTATTCTTTTGTGGCGCTTAGCCTCCGAGCACGTGTTTAGCTCGTGTTTTGGATCTTGACATGTAGCCAACGGGCCTAAACATGATTTGCGTATTCTAGACTATAGCTAGAGCTTATCATGTATGACTATTACTCTTGTTAGTTCTTTACTTTGTATTACTAGCTTCATGATCATCCATGTACATATATAGTTTGGGATGCTTTACTATTTTATGTCTGATGATCATACTTCTTATACTTTGCATATTTGTATGTGATTGAGATACCTAGGATTGTTTGACCTAGGATTGACTATTGGATTGTAGTAGTAACCCCCATGTCTCTACAGCTTATACGTTATTTTGGGGTACTAGAGTACTTTGATATTACGTAGCTGGCCTGGTCCATCCCCACTTGCCAGTATTCTGGTTATGTGGCGTGACATAGGTTTTAGTGGTGGCCCATGCAGGTCTAATTTATCAGATATGTGGGGTTACTGATATTTAGATATCTCAGTCACAATTCTCCTTTATTGATATCCTTTGTATTATTCTATATCTCTGATACTTTGACCTGATATCTGCTTTGATCGTTGATCCTTCATGTTCTCTCGATTTGATCCTTATGTCTTTTAACTTTCAGTGGCACTGTTCTTAATCCTTCCGATCATCTTATTTGGGTTCTGCCGATGGCAGGTCAGCAATCTTCTATTAAGCAAGTTTTGGAGGATCAGTCTCAATATTCAGGAGCAGGGTCGAGAGTCGACCCGAGGGCAATGATGTCCGTCCATCTCGTTCAGCCAGCTGTGCCTATGCAGTTAGTATTTCCAGTTCAGCCAGACTCTCATCAATCAGTATTAGTGATAGATCATCATCCAGACGAGGTATCGCCAGAGTCAGGACATCTTGTACCACTAGTACAGCCAGCAGTCCGGGCAGAGGTAGTATCAGATCATTCTGATGTACATGCATTCCTAGGGATCATGAAGGATATGATGGAGTCACAATACAATGAGATCTCGTTCTCCAGCAGAGTATCCAGATGTTGATAGACCATAGTCGGCAAGAAATACCAGAGGTATTTCAAGCCGAGGACCTACAGCCAGAAGGAGTACAGATTGGAGCCAGGCAGTACCAGTCATCTAGTCAGTCAGCATATCGAGCCCAACCTACTGTAGAGGCAGTACGGGAGCACGAGCATATAGCCAGGAGGACCACATCCAGAACTAGGGTCGTAAGAGGTACCATGCACCCGTGTCAGGCTTTTCACCTCGACATCCCTCACCAGTACCAGCATACCAACATCTATACCAGCACCAGGAGTTCCAACCGTATGTTCCTTCTGTGGAAGGGGAGGGCACACTCATCTTACTTGTCGAAGGGCCAACTTTCTATGTTTGTCATGCGGATCACCAGACCACATGATAGGGATTTGTCCCCGGAGGAGTTCAGTTGGATCTTCATCCTTCCAGCCTACAGTTACCCTGTTCGGGGTACCAATACCAGTTCAGTAGAGGCGAGCTCAGAGGCCTTTATCGATGCAGTCCCATACATTCTAGCATGAAGGGTCTCAACAGTATATGTAGGCCCAGGCTCAGAGGCAGAGAGACCAACAGTATCAGGCAGAACAAGAAGTATGTACCTATTGTGGCAAGATAGGACATCTCAGATCAGTTTTTTGGGCGGCCAATAAGCGATGCTTCCGCTGTCGAGCGGAGGACCATTCAGTTAACACTTACCCCTATCCGACATCTCGAGGATGACCAGTTATACCAGATGTAACACCTCAGTCCTTTTAGTCACATCAGTCATCACCTCCAGCAGTGGATGAGCAGTTAGGGCTAATACTAGATGTTCAGCCATTGTCACAATATCTTCCGCCATCGTGAGCTCAGAGGGTCAGGCAATGCAGAGCACAGTTGTATACGCAGTCTCAGGGGCAGCTCGAGTATCGGCATAAGGGTAGTACCTAGTGAGTGTTTGCAAGAACAAAAGTCTTTATTACAAACTTAGAAAAAGAGTACAAGAGTATAATTGATTTCTGGGGAAGTATAACTATAGAAATCTGATCAGAAGGCGATCATTTTATTTCTTGGACGATGTGATATCGAAGACACGATCCTCTAGAGGATGCAACAGAACTTTCGCAGGAGATTATGATCATTCTTGATGCTTTGAGATTGATTTAAAACTCTATTTATAGAGTTCTTGAAATAATTGTTTAGCAGTTATTCTGGGTTGCGCGCACTTCAGGTTGCACGCCTCCTGTTCACTTGTACGAACGGTTGCACTAACTGTTATAGACACATGGCATCATTTGATTGAGATACGCGTGGTCATGGACAGCGTTGTGGGCACGTTCTGTGAAGTTAGTGGCTTGTGCGCCACGTCACTCTGTTCTGAACACTGTTTGATCACCTTGCGTGAGCTTTATCAGGTTGCGTATGGGCGCAATGTAGCAAACTGTACGAGAGGTTGCACCAACTACTGTGGACACGTGGCATCATTTGATTAAGATGAGCGTGGTCGTAGGCAGTGTAGTGGGCACGCTCTGCAAAGTTGGTGGCTTGCACGCCACGTCACCCTGCTTTAAAATAAGAGTTGATCAAGTGGCGCCAACTAGCCAGGTTGCACATGGACACAACTCAACAACTGGCGCTTTTGACTAGGTCTTCTATGATATACTGATTAATTCTCGTGCCACACAATGACTTTTGCGAACCAGCTGTCAGCATTAATTACATGCTGACAAAATCTTCTCGAGCACCGCGTTACGCAGAATTCGAATGGATTTTCTTTAATCTTCGTGCTGTCAGCTGTCAGGCAATGATGATGTCGTTACAGCTTCTCGAGGAAGTGCGCCACGTGGCGCTCGCGCAACCTGACTCCTGCGCAGCCAGATGTTGGCGCAACCTGATGCTACACAACTCGATAGTTTGGCGCAATATAATGATTTGGCGTCATCTGATGATCGAACATTTTAATGGGTGGCACATATTGATTTTTAGCCTCTACAGGCGTATCTTGATTTTTAGCCTCTACAAGACCCCCTTCAATATTTTCGAAACTTGAACAATACTTCAAAGTTTTGAAATACTTTGAATCATGCTAGTTTTGTCTGGATTGTGCCAGTCAACTCGAGCCCGATTCTTCAGCATAGATTACGTAACCGTTTGGGCTATAAATAGCCGTACACTTTGTGCCTTTTATTTTTCACCAACGTGACTTTCTCGAAACCCTACCTCCTTCTCTTCTTCATGATCTCCTTTGACCACTCTGTCTCTTCTTCTTCCCGATTTAGAAGCTTCTTCGACAAACCCTAATGGCGCCCAGGAGATTCAATGTTAAGAAAGGAAAGGGCTTCGTCGAGCCTTCATATCATGCTTCATCATGCAAAACGCAACGACGTGTGTATCAATACATTCCGTCTTCGTCAAAACAAGAGACTGTCAACCCGGCCGTGGAAGCTAAGCACTTGATCATAGACCTCATCATCGATCACCCTATTTAGGGTTTGGACGACTCCTGACATCGTGTACCCACTCTTTTTAGAGTGGGACGCAACTCATAAATTGTGCCCCCTTTTTTAGGGTTTGGTTACTGTCAACCCATATTGCGTGACGCTTTGAAATCTGTGTTATATTTGGGGCACAATTTTGACGCGTTGTGCAGCAATATGCGACATAACATGATTGTTGCACAACCTGATGGCCGCACATGCTGAGTGCGGCGCAATGTGAGTGTCGCGCAACCTGACTGAATAGAGCATTAAATACTCGGTTCATTCCCAACGATGAACCTATTTATGGGCGCTCTTTTTCGAAACGTCTTTTTCCTTTCTCCCTCGTTAAGTGATACGCGCCCATTTATTGGGAAGATGAAGAGTCGGCAGGAGCCGACCTTCACTGTATATATAGGCATGAGGTTGCAATCCTCTATCCTCATTCTCTCTCATGGCACCTAAGAAGGCGAACCTTACTGTCAATAGCGAGAAGTCGAATTCTGTGCCTACGACATATCTGTTGGAAACAGACCCGTCCCTGAGGGCGGAGAACTTCCTAAACTGTTTTGGCCTGACCCCAGCAGTTTTTGCTCGTTCCCAAGGTGGGCCATCGTCTTTCGAAGATCGTGGTGCACTGGAACAAAGGGAAGGATTCCTCCATCTGATGTATCGCTCGGGGATCCATAATATAGAGGAATTGAGTGCTGCTTTACGCCAGGCTGATGGCGGGGAGAAGAAGTGACGTGACATAAGATCGTCATTTTTATATAATGGCCATAGTGCCTTTTAGTGTCTGTCTCTTTTTCTTTTCATTATGAAATGAAAGACAATTTAACTTTATAAATCCTAGCACGTTTGAACTTTTGTCGCGTAACTGTGTTGACACGTCTCAATTTTGGGCATATGTGAGCTTTGTTGTGTAACTGTCTTGATATATGCCGCACTTTCTCGGTTCTGACAATATCAGCTTCCGAACAACATGTGGCGTTTCTTCCTGAAATTTATGCCTATGGACGTGCATAACTTTTCAGCTTCAATTGCATATAAATAGTTACGAGAAGAAAATAATATTTACTGTATTCTCTTCTTCTTTCTGATGTTTGCAGGGGACCAACTGACAAAAACTCCCAGAAACGGTATCGGTGATTTTGGATGCTATGAAGTTGAACCACTTTGACACACACCTCAGAAAGCTCAGAACTCTTCATGCTTAAAAGGGCTTTCTTGCGATGGTAGGAAGGGACTTTATACATGAGAGGTTGGACGGTGGAGACATAGAATTAGGAATCGTATCACGAGGGTGATCTCATTCTTACTTCTCATGAAGGGTCGTCTCTTTTCCACCAGTTTATTGACATCAACTTTTCTTCGAGCTGCTGCACTCTGTGGTTCTCCTCTCATCTTTCTGATAGAGAAGACCAGAGTTGATTCTGTTGCCTTGCTCGCTGCTTCAGGTCGAGTCGATAAAGAACTGGCACCAACAAGAATATCCAAAGATGTAATAGACCTTCATTTGTTAGATTTAGAATAAAAATCCGAGATGTAATATATTTCCATTAAGATGTATCTATATTTTTAAAGAAGGAATAAAGAATGGTTTTCTCTTCTTTATGATTTGATTTGATGTGATGATATAGAAAATAGAATCCAAAGGAAATGTGGACGTAGATTCATTTTTTTTTTATTGATAATCTTCAAGTCAACTGGGACTCAAAGACGGAATAATATGTCTAAAAAGACGATATCTACGATAATACGAATTTATCATAAAAAAAGACATCTTTTAAAACAGCTGGGTTTCAAAAGACAGGATTGATGATTCGGATAGGCTCTACAGAGGATTTTGAGTTTTTATTATCTTGTGGTTTTATTTACGAAAATGTAAATAAACGATAATAAATGTAGGCCCATTCACGAAATGAAATAGAGATGAAAAGACTGATGAATAAGCATGCATTTTCAAGGAAAGGTCGCTTCGGTTCTCGAGATAGACAATAAACGAAGACCTATTCAAAAGATGAAAGGAGATAAATGAACGAACATGCCTTTTCAAGGAAAGATTGTTTCGGTTCTCGAGACAGAGAATAAATGAAGACCTCTTCACAAGATTAAAGGAGATGAATGAACGAACATGCCTTTTCGAGGAAAGGTTGTTTCGATTCCTGAGACAGAATGTTTGGCCTTTCTTTCTATAAATAGGGTGAAACTTTTCTGAGAGCATCATTCACCCATTTTTTTTCTTTTGCAAATGTCTTCAGAAGATATGCCTAAGGAGGCAGAAGTCATCCCAAAGATCGAAGCCGCCCTCGACACTCCTTCCGACGAGCTCCCACCGCCTACCCAACCAGAAGTCGGAAAAAGCTCGGCTGTCCCTGGAAAGAAGCAGGACATTCTTCCCAAACTGGTGGAGCCTGGGAGTATTGCTGAGGAAGAAGCTCTGAGGAAAGCTGCATGTGAATTGTTGGTGTCATCCAACAATAATGTATTCGAGCTCCTTACAAAATTTGTCTTCGATCAGGAAGGCTCTGGTCCTTATTAATTTTATGTATTTCCTTCCTGTAGGTCCTAAAAAAATCAAGTTGCATCAATCAACAATGTCAAAGAATCAATATATACATCATTTTGATGAATTACGCAGTCAACAGATTGCGCAGCAATCCGATTGCGCACACTGGTTTGCGCACACTTCCAATTGCGCAGGCTGACGTGGCAGAAGTCATCATTACCTGAATCAAATCAAATCTTTCTGACAAACTGACAGCACGGATAACGAGGAGACTGTTCATTTTTGGCGCCGCACAGTGCTCGAGGGCGGCTGACAGCTGGCTGCGCAATCCATTCTTGTGCAAACTGAGTCTGCGTAAACCATTCCTGCGCATTCTGAGTCTGCGCAAACCAAGGCTGCGCAGTTTATTCTGCGCATTCTATCAACATAACTGATAAAGTATACGTGGCATTCATGCCATTAATTGCTCATTACGTGGCAACTGTTTATGCACGATCATGCGCATTTCAATCAAATGATGCCATGTGTCCATGATAGTTGGCCCACGATCCAGCAACTGCTTGCGCAATCCAATGCTGCGTAAACCAATTGCTGCGCAAAACATCCTGCGCAGTCCAGAATGACTGAAAGTTAGTTATTTTCAGAACTCTATAAATAGAGTTTCAAGTCTTCATTCAGGGAAAAAAAGATCAGAGATAAAATATTCAGAGATCAGAGAGTCCAGGAGTTCTTGCTCAAGTGCTGCTGTATTCTTTCGAGGCTTTTGCCTTCAACTTCCGAGGCTTTTGCCTTTAACTTCCGAGGCTTTTGCCTTCAGTTTCCAGAGTTGTTTTCAACTTCAAAGGCTCCGTCTTCAAAGTTCACATCGTCCAAGGGATAAAGCAATCGTCATCTAGATTGGATTCCTATAGTTGTAATTTTCCCAGAATTCTTGTAATCTTTATTACACAGTTTGTATCAATAAAGTTCTTCAACTTTTGTTTTTGCAAATAAAATGGCGACTCTGTTGGGGACAACTTTCTCCTCCGACGAGGAAGTAGCAACTCAATGTGACGTAGCGTCTATCGGGAAGACGCAGAAGACGCTGGTTGTTAAGGTCAACCAGACAGCCTACGAGGCGATGCTCAATTCCAAGACCACTCCCCGTACTGCAGCCACTTCTGCCAAGAGCAAAGTGCGCTCAGTATGGATGTCTAAGACTGCTGCAAAATCTGGCAGTTTTGCCACCAAAGATGCTGTACACTCAGTTGCACAATCTGCTAGTCAGAATGCTGCACAATCTGCTGTGCCAACTGCTGCACAGTCTATCTCAACAACTGCTGCACAATCTGTTGCAGTCAATGCTGCGCAATCTGTTGCAACTGTTGCACAGGCTACTTCATATGCTGCCTTGTCAAAATACACCTATGACTCTGGCGCAATTGGCAGTGGCTTTTCCTGCGCAAACTAATACTCCAGCCAGCAAAGTACATTCTAAGCACCCTAAAGCAAGGACTCCTGATGCGCAAACCATACATTATGTGGTTAGAACCAATGCACTTTCTGCCAAAGCTTCTAATGCACAAGTGGCCCATGCGCAAACCAAGCATGCGCAATCCAAGAGTAACAGCCCTTTGGCTAAACTCTCCTCTTCTAACAAAAGGGAAACTTATGTTCCTCCCCTTAAACACTCTGCTGTTCCTGCACAATCTACTAGGGGTAGTCCTTTGGCTATTCCTCTTCCTCCTCAAAATAAAGGAAAAGGCCCGTTGGTCTTTTCTCAGACTTCCTTGTCTCATGACTTGGAAGACAACAGAGGGAAACGCTCTTTAGCTAACCCTTCTTCTCAAAATAAAGGAAAAGGCCCTTTGGTCTTTTCTCAGTCTTCTTCGGTCTTTACTGAAGAAGATCAAATTGAACGTGTTTCGGCACCTATCAATACAAGAACTCCTACAAACAAGGATTCTTCTTTCCTTCATGACAAAGGAACTTGTACTGATCAAAGAGGTATTCTGCCTACCCCAGTAGCAGAATTCCAAGACCTTCCGACATTCAAAATATCCCGTTCCAAACAGGGAAAACTGTTGGTATCACAAACAGAAACCCCTGGGGGTGAATTTGCAGATCTAAGAACATATCTTAACAGGCCAACTTCAGCAAAACGTAAACAACCTATGCCGAAGGTCAAGCCTCAAAGACAAACCTCCAGGAACAAAAATTTTGATACCTATGCCAATGAGGTGAGCACTTCCTTGTACACACAGGGGATAAAATATTTGAAGAATCGGAACCATGTTCCGAATGTTGTTAAAGAACATATTCCTCGAACCTTTCCTCGTTCTGGCATGGTTTCTGATCTCCGAGAACATCTCAAGCAAAAACGAGATAGTGCTTCAACTCCTTTAGTTCAATCATCTGATCATCATTGCAATCATAAAGTCATCATCCAATGTTGTTGTCAAACAACAAAACGATCTGTCTTCGATCGTTTGACTTTTGCTAAAACTGAACCAATGTCAGAGGATGAAGATGAAGTCCTATATGCTTCTGTTAACATGACTTCTCGAGACACTGGGGGTAGAAGATGCTCTGAGCACGTCAAACCTCGTAAACCAAGTCAACGGTATCTGGATCTACTTCAAGAATCTTCTGAGGGAGTATTCCAACATACCCGTTCCCGAAGTCGAGATACAATCGGTCAAAGGAATCTTCCTCAAGATCCTTCTGGTCATTTCCCTCTTTCTCAGTCAGGAGATGACTCTTTCTCCGACTATGATGCATACAGCGAAAGTTCTGAACAGACAGTGTCTTCCACTGTACCAAGAGAAGTGACATCTTATGTTGTCACTGATGATCAAGATGCTTCAACGTCTGCAAATCAAGGACAGCGAATCGCTGCACTTGAAGACAAGCTAAAGACCATGGCTGAAATGGTCGCTAGCATGCATTCTATCATTGTGGCCCAACATGCCACACCACCAACTATACCTACCGCAAGTCCGAAGATCATAGCATCTTCAGTACCTGTCAATGCTGGGTTAGGAGTAATGCCTTCTCAAATGCCTCCTGTACAAGTACAAGTTCAAACTACACCTAGTCAGTCCGCTGGGGGTAGTGCTTACAATGCTGTTCCTCCTCCTACTACTCTGACTCCGTCGGCTCCTTCTTCATCATCTGAAGACACCAATGAAGCTGTTAAACTCTTGCGAACTCAGTTCGAAGCCTTCAAAGAGAAAGATAATTTGCAAAGGTTGGGAATCAAGCAGCCATACCCAGTTGAATGGAAGGAAGTTCCATTTCCTCCCAAATACAAGATTCCAACAATCTCTCTTTTCGACAGTAGTACCTCACCAAGCCAGTTCATCAATCACTTCGAGGTAATGACTGTTCAACTCCAACCAAATGACGCTCTTCTTACCAGGGTGTTCGTCGGTTGTTTAGCCGGCGTAGCATACGACTGGTACAGAAGTCTACCCGATGGTTGTATTACTTCTTTTTCAGGACTTAAGCAGATCTTTCTGGAAAGATTCTATGAGGGATTCAATAACATGACTATGTCTGCCCTCAATAAAATCAAACAGAAACATAATGAAACTGCTGAGAGTTTCATCGAACGTTTCCGTCGAGAAGCCTTGAAAATGCCTCCGGGGACTCCTGCTGCTGTTACCATAGACACTTGTAAGGCAAATCTCTTGCCTATTATCAGTATGTGGACAGGCTCAACTCAGTTCCAAGACTGGCCATCCTTTATTGTCAACGCCAAAGCAGCTGAAGTGAGTGCTGAGAAATTCAAACAGCTGGGGGTACAGATGTCTAACCTTGATCGGGATGAACATCAATCATCAGGTGGCGGTAATCGTCAGAACAACCGCAAGAACAAGAAAACTCTAAACATTAACCTGAAAAGCAAAGAATCCTTGGCTGTCAATGTAGCTCCGCCTACATCTACTTCTACTCCTGCTGTATCTCAACCGAGGGAACCTCGCCCTAAGATAGAGTCTTCGTTTGATAAAAATGACACAGCAAGCATCTTTGAGTATTTACTCAAAAGCAATAAGATCCAGCTTCCAGACCCAAAGAAGCCTGATGAAGTCGGTAAGACCGATCATCCTAAGTATTGTGTCTACCACCGATTCATTGGACATCCTACTCGAGCATGTTATGTGCTCAAGTGTAAGATTCAAGAGCTTGTCAATGATGGAGTTGTTACTCTGCAACAAGATGAGAAGACTGTTACTGCCAATATGGTTTCAGTCCAGTTCGGTGACTTTCCCCCGCAGATGATACAACATGGTGTCATTCCTATTCCGAAGGCTACTCTTGAGATTGAAAATCTTCCTTATCCACCAAACGAAGGTCTCGTTCCTTTGTCTCTTGACAATGGCGAGGTTATGTGGATCCATCCCGATCTTACTTCAGAGTTCGAGGATTCTTCTTCCAAGAAGAAAGGTCGCTCTAAAGGCAAGATAAAGATTTGCAACATGGTGTCTTTTGACCCCATAGTTGATGAAGAAATTCTGTTGGGCACCAGATCAGGGAAAACTTATCTGAAAGATTACTCTGAATCTCAAGAGAATCCTGCCTCTTCTTCTGAACCTATCCCAGCACAACCTATTGCTATTGAAGAAATTCCTTCTACGTCTTCACCAGTTGTGGTTCCTATTCCTCCCAAACCAGTGGCTGTTGATAAAGGCAAACAAGTCCGCTTTGATAAACCCTTGAAGAAATCATCCCCAACAGGGCTTGAGAAGCCTTACAACTTTGATATATTGGCTCAACTAGCTAATACCCCAGCAAGGCTATCTATCTTTGAGCTCTTGCATCTTTCCAGAGAGACGCGAGAAACTTTAAGTGAAGCTCTTATGCAAGCTGAGACTTGTTTAGCCTTTCTCAAGAAGCCAGAAGCAGAACCAGTCTCTTGTCTACATTGTCATAGTGTTATGGAGTTAATTCCGAACATTACTTTCACACAAGATGACATATTGATGGAGGACAATAGACATGATCGTCCTCTCTACTATACAGGATATGTTGATTCAATGAAAGTCGATCGTATCCTGATAGATCCGGGATCTGCTCTCAGCATCATGCCGAAAACAATGCTCGATGCTCTGAAAATTCCTGTACATAGTCTCTCCACCACAATCACCACCATCCTTGGATTCAATCAGGGAAGGAGCGAACCTTTGGGCAAGATTCGCTTAAAACTCCAAATAGGCAATCTTCGCACAAAAGTTACCTTCTATATCATTGACAATCATGGTTGTTCTTATAATGCTCTATTAGGGAGACCATTCTTACATGAGCATAATATTGTTCCATCAACCCTTCATCAATGTTTCAAATATGTTGATGATAAGGGAGAGGTCCATAAGGAAGTTGCGGATCTTTATCCCTTCAAAGGCGTTGAAGCATACTGCAACGACGCTCGGATGTACAAGGATGAATTCATGAAGATTGTATTAGCCTTAAACACTGAAGAAGAACAAGAAGCAATGCCTAAAGACACTCTTATCATACCTGTCAAAGGACAAGTTTTACATCCTCAGTCTTCTAAACCACTGGCTATTTACTTGCCAATTCAAAAGAAATCAGTTGATGCTGATCAGGATCAAAGGAAGCTCACCTCTTCTGAGCCACTTGTTATCGACCTACGTCGTAACAAGGACAAAAAAGAGCTCACCTCTTCTGAGCCACTTGTTATCGACCTACGTCGTAACAAAGACAAAAAGTAGCTCACTCCTTCTGAGCCACTTGTTGTTGATCTCACTCGCAACAAGAAAAAAAGGGAGCTCACCTCCTTTGAGCCACTTGTTATCGACCTCCGTCGTAACAAGCCTCCTCTACGTTCTTCTTCTCCCCCTCTTGTAATTAATCTGACCAAGCCTGTTAAGGCTAAAGGTCCTGTTGTAAATACTGATGTACAAATCAATAAAAAAGCACCTACTTTCCAGTATACTGATGTTATTTATTATACTAAATGCTATTTGGATATGTTGGATAGCTTCCAATCAATTACAATGGGAGTTGTACAATCTCTTCAGACAGAAGTCTCACTTGAAGATCCAGATGATTCTTACCGTATTCACCCTTCTCTAAAGAAAGGTGAAAGTCCAAAACTTTTTAGTAAAGGACCAGAAAATAATTCAGTTATACAGATGATAGCAAACTTAACGATACGGGACGTCTTCAATTCCATCGTTATAGTCAACAATCAAAAGACATCATCCGGAAAATGGGCTATGACTTCAAAAGTGGCCTCAATTACGGTAAAGATAGACGAACTCCTATCCGCATGACTGTTCCGGAAGGAAAGTCGGAAATGTACTACAATAGGACTAAGAAAGGTCTCGGATATACTTCTCCTCCACTGTTATCCCCAGCATTCTCTGACTCAGACATTGAAGAACGCTCTAATTCATCTGATTCTAGATCTTGGGATTCTGATACTAGCATTGGTGAAGTTCACAGGCTGATCGTATCATCTAACATGGTCTCCGCTGAACTACCAGAAGGCTATGATGAAGACGTTGAAGAAAATCCTGAAACAGATCCTTGGGCTCAACATATGGATAACCAATAGGTACTTCACTTTGAACAACGTGAACCTCCTACTGAAGATCAATTAGTTCAAGTTGATGTAGGGGAAAGTGAGTTGCCTCGTCCAATCTTCATCAGCAAGAATCTTCCAGAAGCAGACAAACAGGAGTTAATTCTTCTTATTAAAGAATACATCGACGTCTTTACCTGGAGTTATGAAGACATGTCAGGTTTAGATCCCAAGATTGCTACACATAAACTAAACATTTTGCCTAATGCAAAACCAGTTAAGCAGCAACAACGGTGTTTTAAACCAGAAATGATGGACGCAATTGATGATGAAGTCAAGAAGCTCATTGCTTGTGGTTTTATTCGAGAAGAACAACATCCTGACTGGGTGGCCAATGTCGTTCCAGTTCTAAAGAAAACCGGCAAAGTTTGAGTCTGCATCGACTTCCGGGATCTTAACGAAGCATGTCCTAAAGATGAGTTTCCTCTACCTATCACGGATGTCATGATCGACAACACCTGTGGGTTTGAGCGAATATCCTTTATGGATGGGTTCTCTGGATATAATCAGATCAAGATGAATCCTGAAGATGAAAAGCATACCTCTTTCCGCACTCCTCGTGGTGTCTATTGCTACACGGTGATGCCATTTGGTCTCAAAAATGCTGGTACAACCTACCAACGAGCTATGAGTACTATCTTCAAAGACCATCTTCGCAAAATTGTAGAATGCTATGTTGACGATATTGCTGTCAAAAGTCGTCTAAAAGAAGATCACATCCAAGATTTGAGAACGATCTTCAATCTCATGCGCCAACATCAACTTAAGATGAATCCCACCAAGTCATTCTTGGGTGTCTCTAGTGGCAAGTTTCTCGGCTTCGTCATTACTCTAAGGGTATACATGTGGATCCCGAGAAGATCAAAGCCATTCAAGAGATGCGTCCTCCACGCAACCTAAAAGAGCTACGAGGATTTCAAGGCCGACTTGCGTACATCAGGCGATTCATTTCGAACTTGTCTGGACGCTGCAGACCATTCACTCAACTAATGAAGAAGGGTGTATCTTTCGTTTGGACTGAAGAGTGTCAACGAGCATTCGATGATATAAAGCGATATCTCATGAACCCACCAGTTTTGGTGCCACCTATCTCTGGCATTCCATTCTTGATGTACGTCCGTGCTATGGACCATTCATTGGGTGCTTTACTTGCCCAAAAGAATAAAAAAGGTCATGAACAGGCCATCTATTATCTTAGCCGTACTATGATTGGTGCTGAACACCGTTATAGTCCGGTCGAAAAAGAATGCCTGGCTCTCATATTTGCTGTGCAAAAGACAAGACATTACATCATTGGCCAAACTATTCATGTCATATCCCGAGTTAATCCTCTTCGGGTACTCATGAAGAAGCCCAGTACACTCAATTCTCGGCTGGCTACGTGGGCAATCCTACTAGCTCAATATGACATGGTGTATATTCCACAAAAATCTGTTAAAGGTCAAGCACTGGCGGACTTCTTAGCAGCTCATCCTGTGCCTGAGACATCTAAGCTCTATGACAAAATTCCAGACGAGACATTGGAAGCCAACATGATCTCTGAAGAATTTCCAACATGGCATTTATTCTTTGATGGTGCATCGAGAATTGGACCTAATGGTGCTATTGTAGCAGGAGTTGGAGTGGTCCTCATTTCTCCAGACGGATCAACTATTCAAAGAGCCTACTCTCTTGATGAATCTTGCTCCAACAATGTAGCGGAGTACAATGCTCTACTCATCGGCCTTCAGTTAGCCAAACAATTGAATGTTGAATATCTCGAAGTCTACGGTGATTCTAAACTGGTTGTTAATCAGGTTAAAGGAACGTATGAAGTCCGTCATCAAGATCTAGTGCCTTATCATGAAGCAGCAATCAATATAGCTATATCATTCAAAGCTTTCTTCATCGACTATGTTCGGCGAGCTTGCAATACCGAAGCAGATGCTTTGGCCAATCTTGCAGCTGTCTTAGCCATCCCTATCAAAAGACAGCAGGTCGTGGTTATCTCCAACCGAGAACTGTTCTGCATCGAAAACAATCGTAATATTGAATTCAGCAACTTTGCTGAAGTCAATGTTACCGATGAAGATTGGAGAACTCCTTTCATTGACTTCGTGGTTCATGACATACTCCCCGAAGATCCTAAGGAGGCTACAAGCGTTCGTCGACGATCTCTCCGATTCTATTACAATCAAACTTCCAAGACCCTCTATCGACGAACTTATGATGGTCTTCTTCTACGCTGTCTCGCTGGTGACGAAGCTAAACAAGTTTTGCGTGAAGCTCACGATGGTGTTTGTGGAGCACATCAACCTGGTCCTAAACTACAGGACCGCATTAGACGTATGGGTTATTATTGGCCTTCTATGGTGTCAGATGCAATTGAATATGCAAGGAAATGTCGTGCTTGTCAAATCCATGCAGACTTCATTCATCAACCATCAGAATTCCTACACCCGACTGCTGCTTCTTGGCCTTTTGAAGCTTGGGGTATGGACATCATAGGTCCTATCAACCCTCCTTCTTCTAGAGGACATCGGTTCATATTAGCGATAACCGACTACTTCTCCAAGTGGGCTGAAGCTATACCTCTAGCTGAAGTCAAGACTAGCAGTGTCATCAACTTCGTTAAACACCACGTCATCTATAGATTTGGTGTACCTCGAAGAATCATCCATGACAATGGACCTCAATTCATCAGCCAGAAGTTTACCAGATTCTGCGATGATCATCGGATTGACAATGTTGCTTCGACAGCATACAATCCTGCTGCTAATGGTTTAGCTGAAGCTTTTAATAAAACTATCATTAAACTCCTCAAGAAGTTTGTATCCACTAACAAACGGAACTGGGGCGAGAAACTTGGCGAATGCCTTTGGGCCTACCAAACTACGGTTCGCAATCCTACGGGCTTTACACCCTTCTCTTTGGTGTATGGCTATGAAGCTGTTCTTCCTTTGGAATTGCAAATTCCTTCTTTAAGGATTGCCATTGCTAATGAGCTTACCACAGAGAACAACGATCTTCTTCGACTTCAAGAGTTGGAAGCACTTGATGAGAAGCGATTAATGGCTCAACAACATATTGAGTTATACCAAGCCCGCATCTCGGAGACTTTCAACCGCAAAGTTAAAGTCGGAACGTTTCAGCAAGGAGAACTTGTTCTAGCGGTCAGACGTCCTATGACTATGACCCATATGAGCAAAGGGAAATTCGATGCTAAATGGGAAGGTCCCTATGTTATAAGCAAAGTCTTCTCAAATGGAGCTTATCAGCTCTCAGAACTTGATGGTCGAGTTGCTATGATGCCTATCAATGGCAAGTTCCTTAAGAAGTATTATGTATAAATGTAAATGCTTGTAAATCATCAGACAGAATCAAGTTCATAAATAAAATTCAAATTTTATTTTATTATATGATAGTACATGATATTAAAGGTCACTATCATCTTTCTCTACATTGGGACGCGGGCCACTGTCGTCCTTCTCGAAAACGTAATCAGCAAAAGAACCGAGAACCTCCTTGCTGGAACCCACGAGGAACTTGCAGGCGGCCATCCTCATGGCTTCTTCTTCTTCAGTCCTTCCTGGTTCGAGCAGGAAGTCCAGAATGTCCCATGGTGGCTGGGGTGCAGACGGACCTTCGCCTGCTTCTGTCTCTTTCGGCTGAACTGGATTGGCAGGGCATTCTTCAGTGCCCTTTTCAACCTGCGAGGCGATCCCAGCCTTCTTAGATGCTTCTCCGGACGACATTTTTATGTTAAAAGAGCAGAAGTGTTCGTTCCTGTCAGATTTCTGCTATATTTATAGGCAGAAGTTCCTCAACTAACGAAACGACACATTCACTTGACGGTTCATCCGTTCATTAACTCCTGACGGTTCATCCGTTCATTAACTCCCGACGGTTCATCCGTTCATTAACTCCTGACGGTTCATCCGTTCATTAACTCCTGACGGTTCATCCGTTCATTTATTACATTCATCCTGACGGTTCATCCGTTCGTTCATTCATCCTGACGGTTCACCCGTTCGTTCATTCACCACTAGACGGTTCACCCGTTCGTTCACCATTATTTGACGGTTCATCCGTTCATTCATCATCACTTGACGGTCTACCCGTTCATTCATTGACGACGATTCATCATCATTCATTATCCACATCAACAACTCATCGTTTTAGACTAAGTTGTCAAATCGAAATAATAGTATTCAATATATTCTGCCACGTCCATATTACCTCTGAGCAGATATAATGAATATAATTATTTTCTACAAGAAATATATCATGTCTTGCACTTCTGAATATATTTTCTATCTCTATTATTTATATCTGAATAAGATATG